>JAITYT010000541.1:799840-810076 GCA_025433975.1 Liostenogaster flavolineata
CATGAACCAACGTTGCGTGAAACCAACGGAACGAACGTCATATCATCGAAAGAATGTTGCCGAAACTTTCGAGAATCGAAAAAGGGGGAAAAAATTCAGTTATGAAAAAAAAAGCCGATACAAAGAGGCACGATTTCCTTACCGATCCCTGCGTACACGACGATCTTAACGAAGTGAAAATGTCCCTCATCGAAGATCCTATCGGACTCGACTGGATACGAAGAGAAATAAGAAGAGAGAAAGAGATAGAGATAGAGAGAAGAAAGAAACGACGAACCGACGCTCCACGCACGACGCTGTACGAGAGTAAACGCGACGACGACGACGTCACGTATAAACTCCTCCATATGATTAGGAGGCGGACTTAGAACCGCGGCAAACTCCGCGCTGTCAGGAAGCGACACTTGCCGTGGAGAAGCAAGTGTTACCATGACGCTCGTCTGAAAAGTCACTAGGAGGAGGAGGAACACCGCGACGGGACGAGAAATCGGATGCGTGTCAGGTGTGCGTGCGCGTACGCGGGCCTCGTCGTCGCACGTCGTTGATCGCAAATCGGACCTTGATAATCGCGGTCGAGCGAGCGCGCGACTGGAAAGTCCTCCGGGCGCGGGAGGGACGCGACGCGCACCGAAGGATAGAGGAAAGCCGCGTATCGCCTCGAAATCCGCCTTTCGAGTCATGGCGACGACCACGCGAGCGTAAAGAGAGCGTGGACGAGGCTAAGCCGCTACTGCTCACCTGATAATAGCTCGATTCCGCCATCTTGGCCGATATATTCCACTCACTCACTCACTGCCTTCTATACGTCCTTTGTGCATGGAACGACGTCGCGTCCATCGTGTTTACGCGCACGGTGCGTCGCGTACGGTCCTCCGTGCGACGTACGCGAACGACATTTTGTCTATTTTTAAACGTACGCGCGCGAGAGCGTTGATTATTCGCCACGCAGGATGCTCTCGTAGTTCTGTGAATTTTCCGTGTTGTATTGCGTTCGACGCGAGGCTGCCACCACCGAGGCGAGTGAATGAAAGACGCGCGTCCTGCGAAGAAAACGCAGACACGACCGCATTCCACCGCAATGGACTGGAGACTGATGGAAAGCTTCGGGCCAATCGCGACTCAAGAAGCGTACGCCGTACCGTCCGCGCCGCTCTTGCGCCTACCGCGATCGGCCAATCGCCGAACGATTACGGGCCGTCTTTCAAAACGATCGGCCAATCGCCGTTTTTCGCGGCTTATACGACCCCACGGTCGTTTCTCGCCTTATTCGCGTCAAATTTGACGCTTTTATCGAGCGATCGAGCGTCGCGATATCGCGATACGTCATACAACGGATGTCTGAGATATAAATTATATTTAATCTTTTATTCTTCTCACGATCTACTTACGAATTTTACGTTCGAGTGGTTTATCGAGAATGGACGGAATTAATTTAACTTATCTAATGGTCCGTGTTTTATAAGTTTATTAAAATTCTTACTTTTAGCATTGTATATTCGATTATTTACATATTTATAACGAAGATACGTTTATCGGAGTAATGTCGTGCTAACGAAAGGAAATGAATACTCGGAGTTAGTCGTATCGTTCATTCCGAAACCAATATCTGCAAAAGTTCCTCGGGTGTTCTGGTGAACAAGCCATTGGGATTTTGATATGAATTTTTTGGATCGTGACAGGCTTCGTACAGCTGCTTATAAATGGCCCCGATCACTTCGAACGAACGCTTTTGAACTATCGTACGATGATTGTTACTTTGAAGCAAACTTATCTGTGGTAGCAACAAAACATCCGCCATCACTAAGAACGCCTCCAGTTTGTTCTAGAAAGAATAGAGAGAAGAACTTCAGACCAACGAACGATATTTACGTTAATTTCCTTTCAACAGGATTAACGATGTGTCTACCGTGAATTCTTTTACGCTTAGAGGATCCATCCCCGGAATGTCGGATAGCGGGCCTTGTACGCGACCTTGTAAAATCGTGTATATAGACCCAAGATTTAAATTCGCGACCAACGAACTAGCTTGCGCCGATGTTAGTGTATCGATCTGAGCGTCCGATTGAGCCTGAGAAAATACAAACGTGTATCTAAAAGGACTACTTAAACCATCGATAGGAACTCCACAAAATACATACTTATTACTTTGAATCTCAAACTTAATCGAGCTTTTTATGCTTAGATTAGAACTAACCAATCACCTGTAACCTCTCTAATCGTTGATCCATGTACTCGTATAACGATAACGTAGACTGTATCTGATGCATGCAATTCAAAAGATAGACAGCCATATCAACCGTTGGTAATCTGGACGCTGTTTCGTTAACTTCTTGCAGCAGTGGGTCAATGATACACGATACGATCTGTAAATAACATGCGATCGATATACGATCGATTATAAATTTAATACGATCTTTTAACATTTCGAATTGTTGCTATATATAGGCATTATTCATACCAAGTTAGAGACCTCTATAAAGATGAAATAACTCTACTAACTTGGAGCATATCTTTTTCTCTGTCCTCGGCTATACTCGCTACGGATAGAATTTCGTTAAGAAGCGATAATAATCTGGAAACAGATGGTGCCGGTATTAAATCATTCCCTGGCGATTCGGCGCGTTCTCCCAAAGCGAGTCTTGTTTCCCTTTGTAATCTACTAAGAAAGCTTCTTTCGCTCGATATTAATAAATCGCTTAATGTAGAAACAAGAACGCTATCGGGTATGACTTGTTGGATTATCGCGTGATAGAATCTAATAAGCGTTGTAACAGTATACAATACTGTTGCCGGTGCTTCCATAGCAATGATATGTTCCACTCTTGATTGTAAAGGATGGCAAAGCCCTTCTGTGATGTTACTTAAAGATTGTTTAATTTGGTCCGACATATCTGCGAAATGTATCAAAGTTTACATTAAATCTGTGTTATTATTTTTTCTTATGATTTTCACTTAATTTATTCCTACCAGTTTTATCGCATTCTTTCACTAAAATAAAAATATTTTCTTTTTCGACAGGAATGGCTTGATGAAGCCAGGCAAGTATGTCACCGATGTATCTTTTAGGATCGTTTGCGTGCATTTCGATAGGATTTGGTGTACCACCTAATGCTTCGCCTAAAGTTAATGCGTCGATGAATGATCCGACCAAAGCGGTTCTTTTATTGGCGCAGTATTCGTCCAAGATGTACCTGCAATGCGTAATCGAAATAATCATACAAATATTATAAGATTAATTCCTTTGCCATACTTAAACAAAACCGGTCTATCCTGTAATTTATTCATAGCTTTAATGAGTAACGGTGCGAAACGTTCGTCTTCTATATTCTTGCATTGATGTTGTGTCCATCGATATAGTCTTTCCAGTGCTGCTTCTTGTAGCAATGTCATTCGTTGCATGATATCCAATCCTAATGTTTGATATCCACTCTGCATTAACATCCTGCAGCTGCTGTGAATTTCCTTAGATTTTGAAACATAATTAAAAATTTAAATAAATTCTATTGTACATTTTATACGTCATTCTTTTCATAAAATAAAAAGATACGTTACTTGTACTTTGTTGAGCACATTAAAGAATTCATCCGCTATCGGCGAGTCTCTAACGGAGCCACGTAAAGTAGCAACTTCGGATGAAGTTAATTGAAAAGTCCCGATAAATGCGGTAGCAACTTCATGCTGCATAGTCAGTATTTGACTGAAAATTTTCATAAATTTTAAGCCATTATTTAAAATTTTACTAAATAACTTTATACGATATTCGTACATAATCTATGCTAATCGACCATATACCTTTCATTTTGAAGTTTCGTGGTTTGATCGATAAGTTGCGACGTTTGGGTTTTTGTAGCTTGCAAACGACTGGTCATACACTGAACAGAATTATTCATTGCTAATACATCTTGATATATATCGTCCAAACATATTTTAACTTCTTTAAATGCGGACAAGAACTCTTCATTTATGGCAAGACTTCTTCTTTCGATCTTGCTCCTCAAGTTACGTCTAGAATTCAATGTATTTTCTGTAAAGAATGTCGACAATTCTTTTAGAGCTTCCAATGTATCCTATAAAAAATAAGATATGATACACTTTTGAGTATTGAAGTACGTATTAAAATATTAACGTAAGAAATGTAGATAGCAATAAACGCCAATAATATTTGCATCCCAATATCATAAATACCTTATCATGTTCCAACCGTGATTCAAGTAGCTTATTCACGCGTTTAACTAAAGCGGAATTGGGATTTTTTTCAGTCATTTCAACAATATTTTTTGAAATCGTAAGGAATACATAACCTATTCTTGAAATAAATGTCAAGTAACACACGTCACTATCGTACAATACATATGAACTGAGCGACTAAAAGTTAACTTTCCTTAACGGTATTAATTAGACAATTGTAGCCAATAAAAAAAATAAAATGCACTAGCCACACCAATACGTGCTAAGTTAAATCCAACTGATTTAAATTAAATATAATCGGCAAAATCCTCTCTCTAGCGTAATTAAATATCTAACTGGTTGAACCGATCTTTCCACTACTGAAGTATGTGAACCTTTTTCTCTACCATCGACTCTCTACGTGGATCCGTCCTTATCATAAGTACCGATTTTGATAGTACGTGAGAGGCACGTACAGAGTGCAATTATGTACGATTAATGCGATTGTACAAAATTACATTGGAAATTAAAAAAGCTAAAGTCATCGATGCAAGAATTAACGATGACATTTTACTACTTCCTAATGTATAAGCAGTCCAGTATGAGAATAAAATAAATAGATTTCAATTTCCCAATTTTATTTCGAAATGAAAATAATCGATAATATCTTATCGATTGATGTCTTAAAATTATTTCAATATGCATTTGTCGCATTGTATACCAGCACGAATCAGTATCGAAATTTGAATTGTATAAATAAGCATATTTCAAAAACTAATAAATATACCGCTCTATAGTAATTCTGTTGTAATTGTAACCATAAATATTATTTCTATGTACTGTATTCGACTGGGACTATATGATGTTTTGAAATTATCACGAGTTATTTTGTGGGCAATATATTTTTATTTATTTACCATAGAAAAGAAGAACTTATTATCGTTAAGTCGGTATCTGGTACTGACAACAATTGATTATACTACGTTGTATTTTGTATATTTTCTATCAAATGCCTCAAATTTCTCTATCTCTCTCAGTTCTGTATCGGATACTCATTGTGTAACCTATCTATCATATCTATATTTTGAGCATTGTTGGAGGAATATTTCTTCTCATATTTAATATACAATGGGTTTTTCGAATTTTTTTATTCTAATAGAAACTGCGACTGTTTAGTAATCTCATTTATGTTGGCAACATAAAATACGTCGTAAACTATGAATTAATGTAGCTTTATTATATGGAGAATATATTCTATTTTACAATGTTACGATGCATAAAACAATGACTCTGTGACAGAATTAATAACGTATTATACTAATTTAATCTGTTATCTATCAGGTCAGTTCCATTGCTATTTTTCCTGAATGTATAGATTTGTTATACAGTATATATTTAGTATAAAATTATGTTATTCATTGCAAACGCTTAATGTAGTGATTAGTATTATCATATAGTACAATATGATACTTAGCTCGTTCTGCTTAATCAATTCTACGCTTTTTATTTTGTATTGCGAATTTATTTTTCCAAAATATATTTTCAGTTACCTTGTGCGCTTTCTTTTTATGTATGCATGGTTTTATTTAGTTTGTTGGTGGTAAAATGTCCACTTCAGAGACTGATATGGGATGCATTAGTGAAGTTACACTTGCAATTAGTAAAGCAAGGACTTCTCAACCAGGCTCTATGAGGGTACTCGATAGTCCTGACTCGGATGGATCTGGTAATTCCAACACATTTTCTGTCCAACGCTTCAATTATTCTAACGACGATAATTCAAACTCTGATGTTCTACAAACCCCTGTGAAGAACGATGACTTAAGAATACCAATCGTTGGATATGAAGTTATGGAAGAGAGAGCTAGATTTACTGTTCGTATAAAATTAAAAAGACGTTAAAAATTTATATCGCATTCTTACTAATTTTGTATATATATATGTGTATATATATATATACAGGTTTATAAGCTTCGCGTAGAATTGAAGAATGGTGATTGTTGGTTTGTATTCAGACGATATACAGACTTTGTACGCTTATTTTCTCAATTAAGGAGGCAAAAGGGTCCTGTTTCGCATTTAACTTTGCCTCGAAAGAAATGGCTTGGTGACAACTTTGCTCCAAGTTTTTTAGAAGAAAGGATTCATGGTCTTCAGCTATTTGTTAATGGAATATTAAGTAATCCTATTCTCATTGGCACTACTTGTGTCAGGCAGTTTTTTTGTTTAGACGAACCACCAGCATTATCGGATACTGCTGAAGAATCTAGAGTAAGTATCTTTCGTACGAAAGATATATTTTCAATACGAAAATGTACAAATAAAATTAAATAACAATTTTTAAGGCAATTTTTGAAGCAATGGAAGATACGATATATCATTTGAGACAACAACTTCGAGAACGTGATGCTGCTTTAGCAGCAGAATCATCTCTCTGTAATGAATTGCGAAAAAATTTACATCAGATATTAAGGTAAGACTATTGTAAGAAATAAATTGAAGATGAATTATTATATGAGAAAATAAAATGTTATATACGTGTTTTAGCGAGAGCCAGATCTGTTCTAAATGTGGTGCATCTCAATAAAAATTTTGTACAGACTGGACTAAAGTAATTGATTATTGTGGGAAGAATTTATTCGTACAATGTTTAATTTTAATTTGGAATTCCGATTTAAATTTTAGTCTGTCGCTCTACTCAAGATTGTTACGCATCTATGATATTAAGACTTTAATTATAGTAAGAATAGATTTATGTACAGCACACACGAGTTAAGTACATTACGAAAAGATTTAGTGTAAAATTCGATCTAGTTAATCTAAAAATAAGACAAAAATGGCCTTATGCCTATAAAATTATCATTATGTCAAATTCGAATAAAACCTCGATTTAGCATCTAGAGTTAGCACAAAAGATAAATTAATTGTTGCATACATTCTTAAGATTCCAGTGATAAAGATACTAATGACAAAAAAGGTCTGTAAAAACATTTTGAGAAATGAATATTTTTTATAAACTTACTCTTTTTTAAGTGCCTTAATAACATGTGCAATTGTACATTTCTGAAGATATTACAAATATTTTATTTTCTAAAATTTTACTGTATGTGTATAAGTAAATGTATTGTCATATTTTAATTGGAGTTATAAGTTAAGTAAGTTGTAAGTGTTTTGTAATATTTATATGTTAACTTATTCTAATTAATATAAATTTTTGATGGATTTTACTATTTATACAGAAATGATATACATAACCCTGTAATTTAATTCTTACATTTAGCAAGTTTTCTACATATATTATTGTACATTTGGATATAATAAATAAGCAATAATTTAATTAAAGGAATCTCATACTCAATAATAGTAATATATAATCTATCTTCGATACTTTACTATCATAAATATGTACAAATAGTAATCTTATATAAGTTGTTATGTCTTACATAAAAACGTTGTAATTTAATTTATACATGTTTCGATTAAAAAAATACGAAATCAATTGTATTAATTTAAAATAGCTGAATCGATTAAAAATGATATGACATGCAAGAATATACAATGTAAAATTAGGTAAGTAGGAATTCAATGTTGTATTTATTTGGAACGAAACATGCCTATTATAATATACAATCTTTTTTGGCGTGCTAATTTTATTTCTGTATGAGAAATCAATTAGTAATTATTATATGTTAATGGTAAGTTCTAAATTATTAGTCTTCTTTATCTGGTGCAACTATCAAGCACAGTGCTTGTATAAAGTGTGTAAGTTTTACTGCAAAAAAAAATCTATTAATATCTATCTTCACATATAAATACAGTATAAGAGAGAGTTATGTTAAGTAATATACTTGAAGGTTTCTTTAAATTCCGTAGTAAATCTATGAAGTTTGTTCTTACCTGACAAAGCACTTCTTTTCTTTTTGTACACATACATATGGTATACACCTATGCCGCAAATGATAAATGCACCGGCAAAAAGATATTTTGACGACGGTTCATGAATAATGGGTGTTACTGCAAGAAATATAGAGACACAGAGTACTAGCCAAGGTATAATTATGGGTACAGCGTAAGGTCTGGGCGCGTTAGATTTTGTTCGCCGCATTATGATGAGTGCTACCATGGACAGTCCGTAAAAAACCCATGTGAGGAAGCTGGCAAACTCTATGAGAGCGATTATGTTCCCGACAAGAAGGCAAATTAAGGCAAGTATCCCTTGAAGGGCGACAGCTGCGGAAGGTGTCATTTTTTCAATATGTACAAAACTAAAAACACGAGGTATATGACCTTCTCTTGCTGCAACATAACATAATCTGGATACACCGAATTGTATACTAAGACCGCATCCGAAAGTTGAAAAGGCAACGCCTAAAGGTATGATAAAGCCAAGCCAAGAAGGCAGAACTCTTTCAGCCCAAAGTACTGCTACTGCTGGTGCACTTGCCATTTCTGACGACGTAAGTGTTGCCATATACATCAAATTCATAGACACATATAGAACAGTGATTATCGGAACTGATATTAATATGCTTCTGAGAATATTGACTTCAGGTTTTTGAATTTCTTCGGTGACGATAGCAGCCGACGTCCAACCATCGTACGCCCAGAGACCACTGTAGAAGGCCAAGGCTATGTCTCCAGCAGACGTAGAGGTATTGTGAAATGGATCCTTTAAGAGGTCTAAGTGGCCCGTGCTCAACCACCAAATACCACCGACGATTACTACGAAACAGGCGATCACTTTGCACACTGTTAATAAATTCTGAATCTTTACGTAGAGTTTTACACTGGTCAGATTCGTGAAAGTTATTAAACCAAGAGCTAATATCGCTATGAGTTTCTTTGAGCGCTTAATAGATTCCGGCGGCAAGTCATTCAAATAAAACGAAAAGGGTTGTGCGAGGTATTCCGCGAAAGTAAGTATAACTACAGCTACTTCCGCAGGACGTAAAAGCATCACATATATCCAAGAACAGATAAAAGCTGGTATAGGACCAGCGTAACTATGCAGGGGAGAAAACGCTTCGATAAAATAAGCATATTCCGCGCCTGAACGTGGTACTACTGTGCTTAATTCTGCGAAAGCTAGAGCACCAAGAAGCGATAACACGCCACAGACGGCCCAAATAATTAGACATAATCCTACGGATCCTGATCTCTCGAAAGCACTTGTTGGCGACACGAAAATTCCAGAACCTGAAAAATGATTATAAGCTGATTTTTAATTAAATTTTTTTAATATTAGTACAAGGCCTTATACACTTTTTTAATATTTATATTATTAATTATTTTTGTTGTTGTATCTAAAAGATCATTAACGAATCGTGCTCATTTCTTCCATATTAATTGTCATTTATTTTCGTTATTTTGGGGAAAAGATCTTAAAGGAGCATACTGATATAATTTGTCACCCCCGATACAAATTTTACTTATTAATTTTGTGTGCGTGTGCGCGCGCGTGTGTGTAAAAATTCATATTTTCTATTTTACTCGTGCGATAATAACGTCATTCTAAGAAAGAACTGATTACATTTAATATCTTTCATATACAATTTAAAACCCAATGGACATTAGCCTAAAGCCGAACCTTATTCAGGTCTACGCAATTATGCAATTACTGTTAACTGCTCTTAAACGTGTCTCTGATATAGAAAGAGCAAACTCGGGACGCTTAGGGGTCTCAGAATACGGTAAATCGAAAACGTTTAATAATTACTGTATTACGTCCCCGCATGAAATATTAGAAAATAAACGAGAATTCCCGATTGTGCTCATTATAAAAATAGAATTCTTTTGTGCGACCGTCCAGTACAAATCGTAACATCGTATTGATAATGAATCGATAGAAAAGAAATTAAATAAATATAGCCGACTATAACTTATAATGGAACAATATGTTTCAAAACATTAATACTGTCAATAAAAATTTAAATTTAAATATGTTGGTTCATTTTATTTACATAAGCATACAATGAAAGGCAACAATTAATTTATATAAGGAGTATATAAATATCGTGTATTTTATTATATAAAATATATTTGGCACGTATTATATATATATATATATAT
>JAITYT010000541.1:822587-836751 GCA_025433975.1 Liostenogaster flavolineata
CGAACGCTAGAGAGCCAGAAATTTGACTAAAAAAGTCGTTACATTTTATAATACATGCAAAAACAAACCATATTTTTCTTTAGAATCTTTTAATAAGTTTCATTGATATTACCATATTTATTTTTTAACTTTGACACTGTCGGTCTCAGTGATCGACGCTGTTCAAACGAAAAGTTCACTGATAGTCCCTAGGAACCGACGCGGGGCTCAACGTGTTAATAACGATGTAAATTATATCGTCCAATAAATATTAATAAATCTATCGAAAATATATTAGTTTATTTTAATTCAAAATGGAACAAACTTTCCGATAAACCTAATAAAAGAAAAAAAAAAGAAAAAAAGAAGAAACTCGACGATAATAAGACGAAATGGAATCGGTTCTTCCCCGGCCGCACTGGCATTATCGCGATACCGATCGACGGCGAATATCGAAGCGATCGAACCGCGATGCGAATCTTTCTCGCGCACGAGATGCCTCGAGTAACACCGCGAGCCCTTTTCGCGCAAATACGTGGAAAATTTCAGGCGAAGGTACGTACGGGCGGCCGAGAGCCGAACAGCACCGCGGTAAGGTATTCTCAGGGGCGGGGTGGCCTTAATTAAGCGCGGGGCACCAACGAATTCCGTAATACGTTCCCGTTCGCGTAACACGGCTACGATAAGAGCTTAACCGGACGGCGCGACGCGACGCGCCTCTCGTGGGATTTTTTTCGGCTAAATAATGCGCCGACGAGAGAGTGGAGCCGCTCTCTTCCCTGGCCGGCATTGTGGTCGCGAGGACGCAATTAATTATTGCGTGGCCGCGAGGGAGAGCAGCGCATTGTTGCATCTGTTGTTGCGCGCTCGCTTCGACTCGAGTCTCTCTTCGACTCCGGCAGGTATGTAAAAAAAAAGAGAAAAAAAACACGAGTCCCGAAAGAGCTTTCGCATTACCCAGAGGTCGAGCGTCGTTTCGTTTCGTCGTCGACGATAAAGATGTCACGGCGTGACGCTGCTGCTTTCAATCGGTTCGATGCGATCGCGAGATTCACCGAGAAACCGCCTCGTATTTTCTGGAAAGCGTCTCGTCTGTCCGTCGAGTATTGGCTAGAATTTTCCTGTCGGTGCTTTTGTTTCATTCGACCAGGGATTCTTCGTTGCTCCGTTTAACACTAAACGTACGGGCATTTTCGTATACCTGATCGTACCGTAAGCGGTCAAATGATCCTTTAAGAAGCAGACGTTGATTTTTAGACAAGAAAAATTGTTAATTTATCGAAAATAATTTACAATGTATATTAATAAAATAGTCAAACGTATATTTCTATTTTTGTAAGCAACATAAAGAATTAAAGTAAATGTTGAAAAGGGTCATTCGAATCCGTTTGGTACGTTTAGTGTTAATTTTGGATAGATTAAGCGGAAAATTGGACGACAATGGAGAATCACGTCGCATCGAGTGACCTAAAGTGACGAGATATTCGTACGAGACGACGTTTTCCCGACGTCCGGTCGTCGATAAAAAATCGAGTTCGTTCTCCACGAGATCGTTCGAGGAAGAAATTACGAACGCGCACCAGACGTGGACCGTGTCCACGTCGGACGGTCGGTTTGCACTCGCGCAGGTGAGCCACGGGTGAAAGAAGAGGAGAAGGAAGAAGAAGAAGAAGAAGAATCGCGGTGCAAAGCGAGAAGAACGGCTTCACTCCCGCGCGAGCATCGTGTCCCCTCGAAGGAACAATCGGATCTGCCTGAGAAAGTAATTAAGGCAGTACGTAACGGCGACGATTAAACCATTCTTCAGGAGGAATCAGGCGAAACGAATTAATTCCGGTCGTTGGACGATCGACGATCGAAGATAAACGCACGATCGATCGTGATATACGGCGCAGCGACGATTTCACAAAGCGATTTAGCCATTAACAGCGGCGATTGTTCGCGCGAAATCCTCCTTGGCAGATTTATTAAGCACGATCTCTTCGAGCGTGCTCTTCGTCGTCGTCGTTCCGCTCCCGATCTTAATCGAACGTCGAATTAGAATCGTACAATAGAGATTTGACGCGACCGATATCGTCGCTCTGCTGTAGCTTCGGAACGCGTCGAGGCGGATTTTCGCTCGAAGCGCGCTGAAGCATCCGAAGGAAGGTAGTCGTGTGCACTTTCGCGATAGGTTGCGCTTTCGTAATTTGAGAAGGTGCGGAATTACATCTAGAACGAAGAAACGACGCGTTAGCCTCGTACGAAAGGAACCGAGACGGAAAATATGGCGCTCCGTGGAGAAAGACAGAGAAAGAGAGGGGAGCAGTTGGCCACGTTCGATCCGTTCGAACGCAAAAGCGAGATCGACGTAGCCAAGGGCGCTGACTGGAAGCTCCGAACGTCAAATTACGAAACACCTGTTCCGCAAAACGACGACTTCATTCCATTCGTTTCGAGTATTTTCGTTGCGCCTCTTCACGGGGTTTCGTGCCTACGAGTGAACCGGATCGTTGCGGCTCCGAACATTTCGTCGATTAGATCGTAGATTATAGGGGGAGAGAGACGAGCCAGGGAGAGAGAAAAAAAACCAGGTGAAGAACGAGGGCTCTTGGACGGACGGACGGACGGACAGGTACCAGTGTCGAAATCGATTGTTCGTTGTTTCGACGTCCACGCAATTCGTTTCGAATTCGATCGAGTTTGCGATTTTTGGGCGAGGAAACTTAAAAAATATATGTATTGGCGTTTTTTCTAGGAAGATGGTTTCTGTGATTTCAGCGATTTCGAAAATGAAAAAACCAGACGCAAGGTAGCATGTCATCGAGATGGAGCAGGCATCGATACCGTTGATTGAAAACCACAACGCGTACTTCTTCGTACGACGTTTCATTACGTTTTTGTGTCCCGTGTACTGGAAACAAAGCGTCACGCTCGGTCGACGGCGAGGCCCGTTAAGAGAAATTTGACCTACGAGTTGAATCGATGATCTCGAGGTTGTCGAGGTAGCTAAACGCGTTACCGCGTCGACGACTTCTACTTCCAGCCCTTCGTCGATCCCAAAATCGTCGATACTTAGTTTTCGTTCTGCCCGAGAATCTTCCGAGTCTCTCGAATTTACGACGCTTTTTACGATTGTTTCTACGTCGCTTCATCATCCTCGGAAAGGCTTGAGAATGGCTGGAGACGTCGTGTCACCGTGCGAAGGAACGCGAAAGTAATCCGCGAAGCGTGAACGAATCGATTCGCGACGCGACGCCCGCCTCGATTTACCTTCCATAAAGTTTCATTGTCTCAATACTTCGTAAAACACATTTAGGAACAAACACGAGCATCCTCGGGATAATCGATTTTAGACGGAACCGGCAGTCGTTCTTGCCCCTCCTCTTGCCCCTAATACTTTTTCTCCAGCGTGAATTTCGCTCGATTCTCGCTCGTCCTGCGGACAAACCAGCGGAAGCACCGAAACGATCAACGCGACGTTCCTGCGAAGTCTGGACTAGCGATCAACGAAAATAGTCGCGGGAAATCGCTCCTTTTTTTCACCCACTCGCGCGAACGAAGCACTGATGAAACTCTTTGTCGAATCACGCGCGAACAGAGTCACGATTAATTCGAATCGTTGCTATTGGATTGGCAACCAAGCGATAGCGGATTTCATCAATCGATGGTCTTAGCACATTCTTTTGTTTTGTCAACGTGTTCAATTGTTCTCTTGTTGTTTGGACTTCCACTTTTAATTAAGTACAAAAATTATATCGATTAATTATTTAGTTTCATTTTTATCTCAATTTAAAAATGGAATAACAAGACGCGCATTTCAGACATATTTTATCGTATTATTTCCAAAAAGGCAAGAACGCATCGCAAACACAGAAGAAGTCTTGAAGGAAAGTTTTTCGCTGGCAAAAATCAGAAGTTGCTTGAAAGATGGCAAAAGATCATCGACAAAAACGGACAATACCTAATTGAATAAAGTTATATTTTTAAGAAAAAATATTGAATTTTTCCTCTTATTTAAAATCCGCAATCACTTAGTTGCGAACTCAATAAATCTCCGATTACCGGACGCACCGTCCGGTATCACGGTCGAATTTGTTCCCGATCTCCACGCTCACTGTGTACCTAATTTTTACATGTAGTCCGATGGCACTGAATTCTCGTTGATCGCGGCGAGTCTGTACTGAGGCGTTTCCAGATTTTGCGGATTCAAATGAAGACCAGTCGCGGAAGTGGTCGGTGGCGGCGTTGTCGCGGCGGCTGCCGTTACCGTCGACACTGCCGAGGACGCCGCAGGAGGTATCTGTTGATTCGCCGAATTCGAACTCAGGTCGCTGTAATAGGCGCTGCTGGGAGCGCTGCTCAACGTCGGACCGTCAGGTTCGGCATCGCTTCCCGTGTACGCGGTGTTCTGATAGGACGGATGCTCGCCGCTTCTGTTGCCGATTCGTAGCTCCTGATGATGATGGTGGTGGTTGTGATGATGGTGATGGTGATGCTGCAACTGACCGGGCGATAACGGAGCCGGTGGGTCGTTCTCGTACATCTCGTACTCGGGTTCTTGTATCCTGAAAGAACGATCGTGCGGGATTCTTCGATGGATATCGAGTTCGATGAATTTCAGGCGACTCTTCGCGGTTCGACGTTCCGAGAAAACAAAATGGCGGAGGAAGATGGCGAATATCGATCGCGGATTATACATCGACGAATCTCGATCAATGTTAAGCTTCGGAAGAACGAATGAAATATTACCGGAAAATTCTGTTCAATAACGTCACCGCTTCGGTTTTTTCTATTCAACGATGAGACATTCTACAGAAGTGGAATTCACAAATTATCGTCGCGCTGGAAAAAGGTCATTAGCAACGATGGAAATTATACTGTTCGATAAATAAATGTAGGACGGACATATTTAAAAAGTGATGATAAAAGACAAAGAAGGAAATAGACCCTTCTCTGGCTTACCGTTTTATGGCAATACCTGAGTTGGATAGATTTTAACACTACGCCGTCCGCACGTCTAATCGGGATTCTTTTGTTTGGGGCCGGTAGGACTGGTTCAGATCGCTTCGCTTGTCACCGGCGATTTTTCGGGGTTTTCGGAAGATTATTTCCGTATGTTCTTATAAAAACAGAAAACTTGCTAATATGTCTGTAACTTATCGTTACTTAAACAGAACACAAGCGATGTTCACACTGGCATTTGCTCGACAGCTTTGAGCATGACACCACAGTGGTGTCACCAGCATTTGTCCGATAGTTTTTGTGGGACACCAACGTAGTATCAACGGTCGGCATAGTGTTAAACATGAGACAGAAAAAACGTTCTTGGACACGACGGAAGAAGTTACGAGTAGTATTATACGGTGTCGAGTAGTTGGATGCAGTGACGAGATTATATTTAAATAAATAAACTAGCAACAAAACCACTCCATCTCGCTTTTATCAGTCTCTGTCGATTCCTAGAGTTCCTTTCCATCAGATAAATCTACATAAATATATTGAAAATGGATTACTATCTTTCAATTCAGAAACGGACACCGCTTTCTTATAGACCTAATACTAAGTCATCTCATAAATATTGTTGCCTTTTCAATTGCACGAACTAAAAGTCGGAGATGAAGACCATAAACAACCACAACTTGCTAACAAGCAGGTAGTAAATTCACTTTGTTCTTATTCTTAGCGCGAGTTTTGAAGAGTGCAATATCCTAGGAAATAATTATGAAATATTTCATTCGTTCTTCGCTACTAATAAAATTCGACGCTTTTGCGAGTCTTATTGGCGACTTCGATTCGCTTCTTGCGACACGTTGGACTTTTCCTCCATGAGGCTATTTCAATGAACGATGAACGGACTTGGCACGGAAAAAGTTCGTTAAATGTCTACGAAAGAACACGTCGAAATGGACGAACCGTGATGTAACTTACCTCTTGCTGTGTCGCGTTCGAAGAGTGTCCCTCTGCAAGGATCCGTCCCCGTTGTCACCTCCGTAATGTCGGTGCAGCCTAGCGGCATCCAACTCGTGATACTCGTCGTCCTGTCCTCCGGAAGTAGTCCCGTAGGTGGAACTTCCTCTCATTTGCAACTGCAGATCGCTCGCGTAACTCGCCGCCTGAGAGTCCAATTCCGCGTAGAGCGCTTCGTCGGTTTGCATATGGGTATAGTGATTCTCAACCGGCAAGTTCATCGCTCGTCTATGCTGGGGAAGGGTCAGCGGCGTGGTGACGACTCCGGTGGTACCACCGCCTCGTCGAGAACCGAGCCACGACCAGACGTTGTGCCCTGAAGCCAGATTCGAAAGAGTTGTAACAATGAACGGTCAGAAAAAACGCCCCTTTTTGCGTGAAACTAAAGATCGAATGAAGTAAACGAATGTACGAGATAAAATCGTGACGACTAGTCGTACGAAGACAAGTGGATGATGACAATGGTACACAATTCGTATTATCCGATATTGATACAATACGACAATCTACGGTAAGGGATTGATATAATTCTTCGATTTAACATTATCGACTAATTTTCTTTCTTTCTAACTCCAAAGAAAACTCGAGGAGTTCAAAACTTCTCGATCCGTCAGTACAGTGAGGACTAGTTTTCAGATTAGTCGATAAATCAGACAGGCCTTCATGTTGACAAGTTTCGGTAGCCGAAATGAAGATAACAACACACGACCAGGACCGTAAGAAAAAGTGTTTCATTCGATGTGGATCTAACGATCGAATACTTTCTACGACACCACGAGGAAGTCGTTCGATAACCAAGTTCCGGCTTGCAACATCATTCGGAGCCGATCCTTGAGAGTATAGTTTACGACCTCACTGTATCACGATCTCTACCACACGAAGGAAGTGGCGTCATCTCGACGGAAGAAAAATCGATAAGAAAATACACGAGGTTCTACTCACCAGGACTGGGAGCTACGTCGTGATAAGGCGGCAGCTTGTCGAGTTCGAGGGGCGGTCGATCGGGTATGACGGCTACCCCAGGACCCGTCCCGCCACCGCTGGTGGCGCCGCTGGTCTCCTGAACGTTCGGGTCTTCGACGCCGACACCGCAGCAACTTGCTGCAACAGAAAAACGAAAGGAAGCTGCTCCATCACGCACGTACGCATAATAACGTCTCGTCGTCCTACGCGAAAATCCAGGAACGCGCAAACGGACAAAGAGGGTAAGAGAGAGGGAGGGAGGTGAAGGGAAAGTCGCGCTCGTATTACGTCTCTGCCGAGGATGACGAGGAGGGCGTCGAAGGAGCGAGGAATCCGCGCTCGGAAAAAACGCGAGGAAGCACGTGAAGTGCCAGGTGAGGTGGCCACGAAAGAATCCCGATAGGTTAATGGGCGCATACCGGGACGAGGAGGACGTAGGCGGCTCTCGGTACAGCCGTATAACGTACCGAGGCAGATACGCACCGATATGCCGCGGATATATTATACCCATGGCGTCTAATGTGCGAGCTACCGAATCCCCGCATTATGACATAAGCACGGCCACGAAGAAACGGCGGTTTTCTGTATGGCCTCATTGTGCCCCTGTCATCGCGCCGTCATGCCCTTCATAGAATCTTTCCCGGGTATCGGGGTGGAATGGTAAGAGTAGGGGTGGTCGAAGGTACGCGCTGGGTAGCGGAGGTAGGAACGGGGACGAGGCGAAAAAGAGAGGCGAGCCGAAGAGAGTGGAAGTTAGGCTCTGGCAGGAAGGGAAGAAGTGCCGAAGGAGGAAGGTATGAAGAGGAGGAGGAGGGGGAGAAGGAGTAGGAAGGAAAAAAGAAAGGAAAGGGAAAGACTGCTCCCAGAATTCATAGATCAGAGAAGCCGCCTCGTGGTAAGTGGGCATGAGAATACCAAGGAGAAAAAACGAGATTATGGGAATCCTGCGTGCTTCTTCTTTTTCCTGCCTTCGTTCTTTCTACTCTCCATTCTTAGCTTTCTTCCTCTCTCTTTCTTCATCTTTCATGGGGTACCTCATAACCTACGCACGTACTACTCTCGTCGTCTTTCATCATCTCCTTCTCCTCCTTCTCGTGTCATCGTCGACGACATCGGTTGGTCCAGAGCCGCAACGCGTCGCGGCGGCTGTCACGCGCCCGAAGATACGCGGAGACTGGTTCTCGCGTTACTCTTGCACGGTTGACGAGTACGTGTGCGCGCAATTCCGATAGTTCTGCGTCTCTTAATAGGAATCTCGTCGAGAAGAAACAAGGCTTTGCGCAAGGCCTCTTCGATCGCACGTTAACACTTTGCCGGCCGCACATTTATCTACTGGTTTTACTAATTTTGGTATTAGATTTACCGGAAAGTTCTGTCGTTTTTTAATTAAAAGAAACTAATTTATTTTAGATAGATTACTTGATATTTACTGGGCGTTATAATTTTCTTCGATATTATCCACCTCTTCGTGTATATACCAAGTATATAAGTAGAAATGCAATGGTCGAGAAAGTCAATGTTTTCCTTGAGATGACATTATGTGACGGAACTTTCCGGTAGACCTAATAGAGTTTTAATAGTAATGTAAGTATTTAACGAAAGACAATCTGGTAAATTGGGAAAGGAGAAGAGCAAAAGCAATTTTTTCTCTAAAAATAGCATCTGTATGTATTATATTTATATAAAAAGTTTGCGATGATCAAATAGCATCACAGCTGGTGAAGAGAAGTCAACGTTTACCCAGAAGAAATATTAAAGATCGACGAAGCGATCGATGAGACATCGATAAGCAAAGTTTCCGACGATTGATTGCGTTAAAAAAAATTAAGCATGATTAATGTCGACGACGTGATTTTCGTATTCTGTTGATACGCTTTCGCGTTCATGTTCAACGTATACGAAGTAACTTTCACCGATAAATTTCTCATGGTCGCTTCTAGATCGACCACTTGATGCTAATTACGGCGTGAAAATGTTACTCGAGGATCGCGATGCGCGGTGTCATCGTTTACACGAGCGAAATCGTGTTATTTATCGCGCGCGGAGTTCCCTTAGCATCGGTACTCGAACGCGGGCGCCGTTGCACGGGTAATTTAGCATTCCGACACTAAAGCTAATCTCCCTTTACAGGTCTCAGATAAGGTCGGTCGATTTATTCGTAGATGACGTTCTTGCTGGCACGATTCAACCGGTCACCGATATAATTTAGACCGCGCTGCGAATTCCGCGCATTTCTGTTGCACGCGATGGTGGCTTGTGGCGTAACGCGTCGATGTTACGATAAGCCGAGGTTAAATTAAACTTACGATCTAAAATACAAAATAATTTACGATACGCGACGACTCTCCTATATTTCGAACGAGTAGAACTTTCCGTGATGTGTCGAAAATCTCGGCCTTCTACCACGTCTCGAGAGCTTCGTAACTTTAACCCTTCAAGTCGGACCTCAGTACGTGGTACGACGCAGACGGCAGATTTCATTTGCGATTCGTCGTACACCGGACGTCTCGCTCTGCTCTCCCGGTTTCGATTTTTTTCCGCCGCGCTATAGAATTTTTTGAATATCTATGTTATGGTTGGCCTTGGCCTCCTAGAATACGAGTCTTCTCTAACAAGACATCTTCGACTGTTATCAAACTGGTTCAACCTTTGTTTGACAAAGGCTATTTATTATGGTTGGATAATTGCTATAATTCCCCTGATTTGGCCAAATTTTTATCGAATCGCGGCACCAACGATGCTGGAACTTCACGGTTATCTAGAAAAAATGTTCCGAAAGAAGTAAAAAGTATTTCAAAATTTCGCGAGAAAATTATGGTCGTAAAGTGGAAGGATAAAAAGCCTGTGGCATTTATCTTGACCTTCCACAGCGATAACTTTCGATCGAAGGATGGAAAATGTAAACCGGAGTGCATTATAGAGTATTATGGAGTATTTAAATACCACGAATAGGGTATTTAATACGCGAGTAGAGCCATTCTGTCAAATTTCTGAACCGGCTTGAAGGGTCAATGTATTTTCGTTTCGAAGTCGTCTTCGTTTTCTTACCTTTAATATATATATAATATATTTAATATTTCTTACCGAAATAACGTAAAGAACAATTGAAAATTCAGAACGATGAAAGGAGCAATGAAAATATTACATAGAAGCACGCGGAGTCGCGTCACAAAATTCGACGACGATCGTCCGAAAACGAGCGGAACGACGAAGCCACATGTCGATCCTGAACGCTCAGCTGTCTCGACTCGGAGGAAAAGCGATATTCTCGCGTTTACGCGGTACGTACAGATGACTCGATCATACGTTGCCGTGCGTAGGCACGTACAGCGCATATATTCTCTCGAGAGTGCGTCGAATACGTGGGAGACGCCGCGAGGAGATACAGACGCCGGGTCGACGTCCACCTTAACCACGATTACGCCATAATTCCCACCTTCGATGCGAGCGATGGTAATCGGATCCAATTTCTTTTCCAGGCTGTCGCGTCGCGTCACACCGTGGTCGCAGCATGAGCTATCCTAGAATAAGATTTACCGGTCCAGATGGCTCGGATATTAATTAATCGACGGGTGCACTAGCGCGGACAAAGCTACGCGTGAAGATAGTTGCGTCCGAGAAACCGTGAGAGTTATCGCGTGTCCTCGCGGCAGGGGGGCGAAGTGTTCATTTTTACTCTCGAAAGCGTTTCCGATTCGCGTTTCGCGGGCCTCTAAACGCATCACTGAATGAGTCTCCGGTCTGACACATGTATGGCAATACCGGTGACAGATCCATATGATCTCTGGAAAGTACCATCCTTCAAACGATACGTATCAAAATTTCATGACATTCTGACAATTAGTTTACAGGTTACAGTGGTTTTAGTGATCCCAGTTTTGTAATTTTCAAAACAATGGATAAAAACGCCGGACCAAAAACAATAACGCTTCGACGACTCACAGCGCTGTTTGGAGCTCTTCAAGCGAGATAAAAAGGATTTCTTGCATCGATGTGTGACAGTGGATGAAACATGGATGCACTACTGCACACCTGAATCAAAGATTGACTCGAGTGAAGAAGCGACTGCCGAAACTGAGGCCTACTTTGAGAGCAAAGACAAATCGCTCCAAAAAAAAGGCATCGAGAAGTCAAAGGAGCGTTGGCATGAATATATCGTTCTTGAAGGACAGTATGTCGACGAATAAAGTCGAATTTCTAAAAGAAAAATTGTTTTTCTTAGTCAGATCGGAGACTTATCGAGTAATAAGTTATCAGTGCGGCGCGAAGTATCGAGTCGTAGTGGAAGAAAAGATCACCCAAACGTCGTGATTTTCGTTATTTATCGATCATTCTACCTACGAACGGCGTTACTATCGAGTTTTCTTTCTTCCACCTCGTCCACGGATGACCATAATTCGTTCGAACGCGACACGAACGACTTCGATTGGACTCGGACGTGTTTCGTGTCGCGTTACGTGTACCTGAAATCGTGTCTTTCGTATCTCAAGATTCTGTAACAGAGGCAATTAACGCCAAACAGCGTCGAGTCGGCACGATCCTCTCGTTCGCCGTGATCTCGCGATTCTGAATAATTACGGCGTAAACTGCAATTACGCCGCGAACGAGGTCGAATGTAAATCCGTACGTACCGACGGCTGCCGATATCCACCGCGATATTTAAATTACGCGCTAGATATGTCCATTAGGCGACAGGTTATTACGCAATCGATTTAAATAATTACGAGCACTGTCGGCGCTCCCGTTATTTATAAATGGCTGTCGAAACGACGAAACGTTCGATCGGCATCGGTGCGAACGATCAACCTTCGTTCTACCTCGGTAGAATCGTACGGCGTACTTTTGCTGGGACTAGAGGCCGCCTCGTGTTCGGTCGCTTCGACTCGAATTTCAGACGCTCGTAATTCTGCCTTCGATAAAAAAGGGATCGCGCTCGTCGAAAAGGATCCAAAAATGTCTGCGCGTCTTAGCTTCGGTGAAAGCGAGTCAACGAGAGTACCGACGATCCTCCGATCTTCTTACGTGTTTTTTCGCGTCTTTTCGAAGTTCGACGAAAGCAACGCTGCAGACTGGAGTCGAATTCGCGACGAACGATTCAGTCGTAAAGCCGATTTCATCGAATTAGAATCGTCCGTTGCACCTGGAATTTCAGCTGGAACGTTTCACGAAACGTTCGACTCTCTTATCTCCTGTTCGCGCGAGAAAAAATTTATTCGTTCATTAACGAGCCTCTTGACCGGTGGCTTCTCTAAGCTACTCGAATACGATTCTGTTAACGAAGCGCGATCATCGTCGAAATTATAAAACGTCTCTTCGACGAAAAGATAAATCACTTCACGGAGTGTATAAATTTACTTTGACGAAGCGTAAATGATCGAACGATCGATGCAAATGATCTCGTCGTCGTTCGGCAATCGTCGAACTTAAAACGTCGGTCGTCCTCGTGCGTTCTCTTCTCCTCCTCGAAGAACCACGATCATAGACGGAAGCCATATATCATCGAACTTTAGCCGGTAATCGCGTTTCGATTCATCGAGATCGACTGAATCGAAGTCGTACCTCCACTCGGCTTACGAACTCGACAGTTCGTCGATCGCTTTCTAACGGCTTATCGAAAGTTTTTCTCGAGGTAAGATCGCGTGAAAATCAGTGACTCTCCTACGTTCGCACGACGAAAAACGCTTTCGAAAGCGCTGTCGCATTCGTACGATGAATAAATCGGCGATGAATAAATCGGCGATGAATAAGACGACTTCGTTTCAACGTCTAAATCAATAAAAGAGGGCGAAAGACCACGCGAAAACGAAGAAAGAAGGCTCGATGGGTTCGAGATCTCTCGATACCACGCCGATTTCACGAGAGATCATGCATCGAAGTCTCCTCGAGACCACCGTGGGGGGAAAGACTGACATCCGGTCGGCGCGAGGGAGTTCAAGGGGAACGTCGCCTTAGAATCGTGCCTCCAAGGTGGTGGCGTGCCCACGGGGAGGTTCGGTAAAACGAGTGTCGGATAATTAATTCGGGTGACCCCAGGTACGCCGGTGGCACGGTGGCTTCTCCTCTTTCTCGCGCCTTCGTCGCCTTGCCCCTTTCCAGCGTCTCTTTCTCTTTTTCTCCTTTACCTCTTCGTTTCTCTCTTTCTTTCTCACTCTCTCTGCGTCGCCTCGTTCGTCGATCGTATCGTGCCGCGGGTGATTTTAAATCAGAAAGTTAATTAGACGCGTTTCACTGTCCTTTATGTCGCCCGTCGCCCGTCCGTCGCTCCGTACAAGTCGTTACGACGAGCCTGGGCCCGACCGAGTCTCTCTCCACCTCGGTTCGATTTCGTGCCACGAAGCCACCGTGTGTGTATTACTACCGCTTGCCGGTGAGCCGCTTTCATTATGCGAACTAATTAAACTCCAATCGGCGCTGACACTCGACGCCGCGTCTTCGTTTTCTCTCTTCGTCTTTCTCCTTTCTCTTTCTCTACCTCGCGTAGACGCGCGATATCCCGGAGTAATGCTCCTGCTCCCGTTGGTGCAGCCGCTGCCTTTCCTCGTCTCCGTTTCCTTCGAGAGGTTCGCCTCTTCGCTTCTGCCAATCGTTCCTAGGTGACGAGCAAAACGTCTGTGCGCGCGCGATTCGTTACAGGAATCCGTGCGCATTCGCGACACTAGTTCCAACGACGAGGAAGAATTACGTTCCTTATCGATTTTCGTTAGCTTTGAAACGTTAGCTTCGCGATGAACGCGGTATAATGAGTTCGCGATATTCTGCTTGTCGTCTCTTAGTTTAACACTCGGATTACGGACCTCGGAGACCCAAGAAATACATTTTCTAAAATAATTCTCTCCATCTTTTTGCGGTAATTGAAACTTCACGTGTTCCTAGAGAATCATATTTAAAGTTAAAAATCTACAATAAAAGTTTACCTTGATTTAAATTATTATTGTTTACTTATTATTATTGTATATTTATATATTATACGTGATATTATTATTTACGAACTTAGGAGTCTGAAGAAACTAGAGGTGAAGAAAGAAAGAGAGGCGGGTGCAGCTTCTGCTCTGATGGAAACAATAAATACACTTCAACATGTGACGAATGCAGTAGTTTTGTATCCAAGAACTACGCCCTCAAAGCGACTCGAATAATGTGCATTAATTACATTTCCAACTCATGTGAATCAAACTAAATTAGAATTATATTTTATATTTTTTGTTTTGTCAAATATTAACCTTGAAAAAAATATTCCATTTTTATTTCAATGTAAAGTTAAGTATTTTTTTTT
>JAITYT010000541.1:854927-896209 GCA_025433975.1 Liostenogaster flavolineata
GAAGGAGACTTTCATCGCTGCTAATCGACCGACGACTTTCAAACTCTGTCCAGAAACGTCCATGCGGAGATCCACGCGGCGTAGATACCTACGTTCCAGAGGGATAATGGCGCGTAAATCATTTCGTCGTGTCTATCGACTGGCCACGAAACGATTAGGTGACGCGCGTTGACGGCCGCTTAACGGCTTCTCGCGCGTGAAGACGCTTACGAGCACGCACGCACGCTCACACGCTAATTTAGTTAACAGCTTTAACGAGTCAATCGCGTAGTACCTCGCGGTGGCGGTGACAGACGTCGATGTAGACGATTGAGAATGAAGCGCTTTCTTTTTTTACGAAATAGGTCTCCTTTCGCTTCGTCTTTTGAGTTTGTTCTTGGCGGGCTGTCGCCAAATAGCGATGATCGATTTCTTTCTTTCCTTCTTTCAAGCGCTGGCTGATGAAACTTCGTCTTAACCTTTGACGAGGTTTGAGTCTGATTCGTGATAGAAATCTTGTATCGATATAAATATCACGAATCAGATAATTTGTTATGACTTTGCGTCCAACTTGAATATCACGAGTCAAACTCGTGGATGTCTCGTATAGACCTGTTCACGCTTCACTTGAGCATATTTGCCAATGAAAATGTGACTTTGTATTCAGTGGATAATTTCTCGTATTTTCAGGTAATTCTAGGCGGCATGGAATTCTAAAATTGCCTAAAAGATCGCGAAAAGTTATTCGACAAAATAATGCATACTCTCCTTAACAAAATTCTTTGGTACAAAAATTCCGTGTTTTAACTTGATTGATTACTTTTTACTCTATAAAATTAAATCAATAAAAAATTAATATAATCAATATAAAATCTAACCTATAAAATCGATCGTTATCGCACACAGACTGAACCTCCCCTTCAACGAGCGCCATCTCCTGCTATTGTAGTTCGGCCAGGACTCTGTCGGGGCTAAATGGTACGGCAAGGGGTCGAGGTAATTTGATTTATATTTAGAAACGCCTATCTTCCCTCATTTTCATCTCTCTCCCTCTCTCTTGCCTCTTTCGCGGAAGGTAGCGAAAGAGACAAACGTATCGCCATTCCATTCACTCGTACGTGTTTCCGAGATTTCGCAGAAGGAAGGAAGGAAGGAAGAAACAAATCGTATAATGCGAACGGAAGGGCGAATCCCGTGGTGTTTCCCGTCTCCCTGAATTATTCATCGAGGCACGGCCCTAACGATGTATCGCGAAATAGCACTCGAGTATCGTAGCTCGGTGCTAATCTCTAACCGCGATCAAAGCCAACCGATGGGGAAACGTCGTTACCACGGCTGGCACGAACGAGCTTTCCCAATCTCGCCTTTTCTTTTCTCTCCTTCG
The DNA here is from genome assembly GCA_025433975.1 of Liostenogaster flavolineata. Taxonomy (NCBI): domain Eukaryota; kingdom Metazoa; phylum Arthropoda; class Insecta; order Hymenoptera; family Vespidae; genus Liostenogaster; species Liostenogaster flavolineata. The sequence continues at coordinate 856,291 of JAITYT010000541.1, forward strand.
TCCGGCGGCTTCGCGTTTTTCGCCATTTGCATGCGACGCGTTTCCCAAGGAATCGTTTCGAATTCCGCGTCGAGATCGCGTCGGTTCGACCTCGTCGTCGTCACTCGGAGAAAGGGAAGCGCGCGTACGCGTACCATCCCTCGTAGATCGAGCTCCTAGATCGACGAGCGCGCTAGTGAAAGCGAGGAAAAAGAAGGGGGCATTCTCGAGAACAGATCCATCATCGGGTGAACGATCGAACGACCGAGTTATCCGTCGTTCCATCTCGACTGCGGCGCTCGATGCCTGGAGACGCTTCGACGTTCCTGGCTTTCTCCGTTGATCTGTCTCTCCGTCGACGAAGGTGTGGCCGATCGGACAGATGGATTGACGGACAAACGGACGGATCGGTCGACTGTCTTTTCACGTGTCTATGAGTTCCTGTTCTTTTCAGAGCGTCGAAGGTTCTCGATCGTCGGCTCGACGCGTGAACGCGTCATCGATATTTCATCAGCGCGTAATTCGAGTTCTCGAATACGACGGCGCGCGGAAGATGGGTCCTTCCTCATAATATTGTGTTGACAACTAAGTGATTGCGGATTTTAAATAAGAAAAAAAATTCAAAATTTTTGCGTCATAATTTAACATTATGCGATTAGATATTGTCCGTTTTTATCGATGACGTTTTGCCATCTTTCAGGCAGTGTCATAATTCCATGTTCATAAAACTTCTGATTTTTGCCGACAAAAAATTGAATTAAATGTGATTTTACATCATCAGCGTCATTAAAAATTTTACCATTTAAGGAATTCTGCGTGGAACGAATTAAATGGTAATCCGAAGACGCTAGACCAGGGCTATATGGTGGATGTGACAACACACCACATATGAGGGATCAGACAAATATGTCTGAAGAGCGCGTCTTGTTCTTCAATTTTTAAATTTGGATAAAAACGAAATCGATACAATTTTTTTACTAAATTAAAAGTGAAAGTCCAAACAACAAGAAAAGAATATAGGCTAAGGTAAAAAATGTGCTAAGACCATCTATTGAAAAAATCAGCTATCACTTATTTGCTACTCCAATAATTCAAGTACGTCCTCGTGTCGCGCGTGGGTTTCCTGCTCGCAAGATGACAAGTCGCGTTTGTAAGAGACAGGAAAATTTTGTGTAACTTGTCGACGTCTTTTAAATCGCCACGGTCTATCGTGGCACGAGAACGGTGGGACAATGGAGACATAAATTAGCCGCACGGTAGCTAGCGCGTAGAAGGATAAGATCGAGCGCTAAATATCCCTAAGAAAGGCCCGAAAAGCGACGGGTAAGTTCGATCGACGAGAAGAGTGTCGCCGATAGATTCGGACTTTCTTTCTCGAAGAACGATAGAGAACGAACGAAAGAAAAGCTTGACGCGTGGCGATCGTTCGGTTTCGATCCTTCGATAGCGATTCGATCGGTCCGATAAAACCTCCAGAGACGAGTAGTCCTTCGAGTATGTCGATCGAGAGTCTGGTTCGATTTATCCGACGGATCTCAAGCGGCTTAACATTGTCCTCGATGCCTTTTGGACGAGCGCATCGACTCGTCGCTTTATCGGGACGCGCGTTCCAATTGCATCGATCGATCTTAGATCGGAAATTTGCTGCTCGAGAGGAGCGTCGGTATTTTTGATCGGCGGCTCTCCGGTAAAGCGTCAATGCCGCTCTTTAATCGAGACGGCAACGAAATGGCAGTCCTGGCTACTCGGTACTCGGATGGATTTTACGATCTCTCCGTAGCGTAGACGCAGTCGGTTGGCGTCCAGTCGACCAGAATCGTCCGATTAATTATTAATAATTTGATACGAGGGCGAGTCCGCCGGTACATCGACGAGAATAATAAATTTAATCGTACTTGTAATGGACGAGTAGTATACGTCTGCGAAGGTGGTGTATATGGATAAAATTGTTTTATTATTATCATCATTATTATCATGTTGTAATTATTAAAGTACTATTGTTTTGTGAAGTAGTATATATAAGTAATTTCGTTTTCTCCCAACAGTTTTTCATAAAACAACATAAAGAAAACAAAAATATAAAATACAACGTTTTTTATTAAAAAAAAAAGTGAAATTACTTTCCGAACAACTTAATATTTTATCTATATACACCACCTTCACGATCGGTGACTCCGACGTGATGAAACGGTCGCCACACATCGTAGTCGTGTATTTTATAGAAGGAGGAGCTACTCCGTGGATGGCGAAGACAACGATAGAAGGTAACGACTAGAAAGATAGAAACAAACGGCGTCGTTTTTAGACGAAGTAACGAATCGAAAGTCGCGCGACGTTCGTCGAAAAGTACGCGTCGTGAGAAATCGTAGATCTCGCGCGGGTCGGGACCAATTCAACGAAATCGTTCACCCGTCGTGCACTTCACATCAACTCCGGACCCAAGAGACTCTCTCGAAGGCACTTGGTACCCGTCAACGTCAGGTCCGTGCTTACCTCCGGCGAAAAGCATAAGAATAGAATCGGGCCTTCGTTTTCCTCCTTCTTCCAATCGGCGATGACGGACGAAGGCGAACGAGCGGAGAAGGAACGAAAGCAAGACTGGGAGTTAAGAAAAAAAAGAGAGGATATTTCTTTGCGACGTCTACGGTTCGCTTTTAAAAACGTTCAAGAGGCGCTCGCGTTATCGTGCGTGTAATGACGTATGAAAAGGAGCAAGCGCGAAAACAAAGACACCATTGTCGTACTTCGTGGAAGTAGCGCTGCTCAACGACTCCGTGGCTGAGCGGAATTCGATTGCTTCGTCCCTCTCTTCGATCACGCTTTCAAAATTTGAGCAACGTACGTCACAATTCCGCCATAGAAGATCTATCTTATAATTAGCGGTTATATTCAAAATGCACTAACCGTCAATTTTCATTCAACTCTTTTAACTGTAAGTAGTTCAAGCGCTATGGTCACTAATGAAACCGTGTCCGGTCATATATGACCAACGTGGTAGTCAAAACGTTAAAAGTCGAACGACACTTGGAGTCTAGATTCCTGAAAATCTCGAGAAGATTCGAAAGAGAATGTTGATTTTACTAAGGTATTTTGCAAATAATAAATGCGAAAGTAGCCGTTGAATCGAAATTAATTAATTTGGGATTTTCCCTCCTTAAAAGCAATAAAGTACACCGACGATCTGATCCCGAGTCGCCGAGAAGCCGTTTTCTTCCTTAGCTCATTTTTCACATACAAAAACAAAATTCGTTCGAACGGCTCAATCGAAAAGAAAAATTGTAGAGCGATCAACAGCGGTATAACGTTGCGATACATTCTTCATCTCGATAGAACTAATAATAACCCTGCAGGCTATTTGTTGAATCTTTGATAAAACTTCGATAGAAATTTTGGTCGCTCTAGAACGCATTAACTCGAGCTAACGCAAAGTACATATAGGCGTTCCAGAGTCGTAAAACTCGCGATATCTCGGTTTCGAGGTGAACGCGCGACTCGAAAAGAGCGACGAATAGACGAGGGTATCCGCAGAAGTGGTAGCCGAGCAAATTGCACCGATAAAGGAGAGAGCCGGTGGAAGATAAAATGAAGCCGTCAACGACGTTTCCTTCTCGTCGTCGTCGAGGGAATCCGCCGACATCCGCCGTCTCGCCTCGAAAAATTGTCCAGCAGCCCCTGCTACCCTTTCACCGCGGGGCAGGCGGCGTGAAACAAGATAACCGAGAAAAAGGAGGATAAATAACGAGGCTGGGTCTGGACGCGCGACGGAGGCGGCGTCGGCTGCGGCGACTCGACGATCCTCCAGCATTTAGAGGATCCCTCCGAAGGTGTGCGTCGTTGAGGCGCTATCGCTTACTGGAACGCGGATGTTTCCGGAAAGCGACAACGGGTCCGCGCCGTATGTCGAGATAAGGTGTCGAAGATCGGCATAGTTCGGTAAGTGCCGTAGATAAGGACGGTCCACGGCGTTCGGTTAAAGCGCCATCGAAACACACGCGCGACAACTCGTCTCCACGAAATCGTCGTAACCCTTTCCTTTCCCCGCCTGTGTCCCTCCTCTACCGTAATCTTAATTACCAGAAATACCTACCGGCGGTGAGCCGGACGACGAGTAGCTCGCCCGTACCTCGCCGCCTCGATCGTGAGCTTTCGAGGAATCTTGTTAAATTGAGACGAGACCTACGTGCGCGAGACTTCGTCGGCGCTCGGCCGGACGTCGATCGTCTCCTCGATCGAACGACTCTGTCTTTTCTGGGTAGAGAAACCACTCGATCAACGCGGTCTCTCTCTCTCTCTCTCTCTCTCTCTCTTTCTTTCTCTTTCCATATCGCACGAATTCGAACCTTTACTGGAAAGCTCGCGGTAAATTGAGACATCGAGGAAGAACACCTCTAAAATTAATGTTAACACTTAGCCGGGCGCTCTCACGTACGCGTGACTTCTTTTCACCATAGGTGATGCTATTTTATCATTACAAAGTTTCTATAGGAATATAAGTAGATGCTATTGTAGACTGTAGACGTTTTAAGGGCACGCACCTGGATTGCATACGACTTTCGTCGCATGAAGTGTATGTGACTGCGAGCGTTGAGCGTTGAGTTTTCAATATATATTAATAAACACTACACTAGTTTTAGAGAGACGATTGCTTACGCTGTTCTCCATTCCCAATTTACCAGATCGTCTTTCGTTAAAATCTTACATTGTTATCAAAGTTCTACTAAAAATAATAGAACCTGTATGACATGTAGCCGCGAAATTTTCAAATTCGTCGACTTTTCGATACCTTTCTCTTTTCGCTTCACGGATCACGGAAAATGTTAGGCTTTCTCGCATGCTGTTCCCATGTGTCGCACGGAAAGAACCTCGCAATTCCACCGAACGCTGTCCTTCGTTCTACGATGACAAATGCCAGACCCAAACCTTTCGAATCCAATAGGCGTGTCCCCAGGGTCCGCACTTATGGGGTGGAAGGTATGGAAAACCATCGAAAATAAAGGATCATTCTGTTCACGCCAGGCAAGGCGTACGCTTTGTTTCTTTAACCTATCCCTTACGGAAATTGTGTTAGTCTCACCAGTTAGTAACTTTACTGGAACAACCATTAATCAAAACTAAGGAGACTATTCTGGAGTTTAACTCACGAGTATTTTAAGGAGTTACTCTCTTATTCGATATTTCTTAGAGCCAGTGTAATTCTTGTTACGAGGAACAAGAATTCGTATCAAATACGTGAGGATGTCACGTGACAACGACAAAGTCGTCGTAATTTAATTGTAAAAGAAATCGATACGAGGAAGCCTTTACGGGATCCTGCTCAACCCATTCACTGCCAACTACGAGATATCTCGTAGTAAGCGTCTGTACTAAAGTGCCAGCTAGGAGATATCGTAGTTAGCCCTACAAGTTTACATTGATTCTAATTGGTCTTGACGCCTTGGGCAAGACGCTCTAAATTTGCCTAGCAGTGAATGGGTCGAAACAGTGGTTCCCAAACTTTTCGAAACCACTGTCTCTTTTGTGGCACAAACGCATGCTCACCCTTAATCTAAAAAAAGATCACAGACTACACGAACAAATTAGGATGTTAATCTGCATCTATTTTTCAGAATCACTGGACATTCTTAATATGTAAATACAATAAATTTATCTTATCCTTATATAAAAGTCTGAAATAATGGATGGTCCGTCCCAAAGACCGACTCATCATATTATGTAGAAACGTAGAAGAGTACTTAACACGAAATTTAAGACCATCAAATCTAGGCTTAAAAGCGGTGAAGGAATAATAACGTACCGAATACAGCCTTGATGACACCTTCGGAACTGATACTTCGCAAAATGAGTAATTACTTTACGTAAAATCATCAAATCTAGTTATTAGATTGATTTCCAAAACTGATGGTTGGAACGAGTCTGGGTTTCCTTCAAATGTTTGCCTTGCGTAAGACTGATGGAGAACAATGTAGTTTTAAAGTAAAGGAAGGTTGTTAAAAACAGCCGCTTATGATTACCGTTCAGCGCCGATCTGTCGCCTCCTCGTTTGCTTTCGCCCCTCTACATTAAAGCAACGTCCCCCAGGAGGCGATAGCGCCCACTTTGGGAACCACTAAGCTAAAAGAACGAATTCTTCGAGCGTTAGAACGCGTAAAATCACCACGACCGATATCGAGGGTCTCGGCGAAAAGTGGGGTCGCGCGGTTACATCACGATAGCTACGTAGTCGCGAGAATTCTTAATAGCTTTCATGGTTAGCTTTGAGGTTAAGACAGCCTGATCCCGCGATGTGACGGTATAATTAGGAAGATAGCGAAATTCAAAGATAAATGAAGTGTCGCGGATGTTTACGGTTCGCCGTGCTAATGAAAACGTTCCCTACGATATTATTCAGAAATGCTAATTGCTGTGTCCCAGCTCCGGTTGGTGGGATAGCTATTAAACGAAGCGAGCCTCGTACCTCGCATCGCTCGGTCTCTACCAATTTATACGTCGGCGTAAAGTAAACATTCGAACGTAATTTATGTTCCGCGCGAGCCGCGCGCGATAGAATCCATCGACTCGATAGCGTTAGAGGCGGAATAATAATCGACTCCTTCCACCAATCATATCGTAATAGTACCGTTTCGATGGTGGTTGGGAGATTCAGGTGCAAAGTTCTTGCCCCTATTCCACGACTTATCGATTCGATATCGTGCCTGTCTTAATAGGCTACCATCGGTTCTCGACACCGTAGGTGCGATTGGTCGCTGGCAGTCGGTAAAATCAGTCGATACCGAATGTTGGTACCTTCTCTTTTGGTAACGCGTCTTTCGTAAACTTCGTGATATTCGAACAGAAGTAGGTAATAAAATCGTCCAATCGATGAAAAATGAAATATTTCTGATTGAATACACCTTTATGTGTTTATTAGCTGAATCAAATTATACGTTTCTATCCTATCGATCAAACGAGCGTTAACTCCATGATATTTTAAAATTTAGGGATCGTTATACTAATATCGTTTTGACGTTTGAATAACGAGGAGCGATTAAAAGCCAATACGTCCGATTCTCTCTCGTAACTTTCTCGCGTGTCGAATTCGTCAGGCTACGTCAAACTGGTCGTAAATTAAATCCCAATAAAGCCAATTACGCTTTACGGACGAAGTGCAATTTATCGATTAATAAGTATCGAAAATTCTCACGAAAATTCCGCTTTGGGATAACCGCGATTGTGTCTCATTTTTTCGACAGATTCGATCCTCATGGCTTACCGCGCTCGACAAACGAGACAATTAAAAAAATCAAAGGAATAATCGACGATTCGTGCGAACGCAAAGCTGATCGTACAGGGAGAAAAGGCGTATTATCGAGAGACGTGCGCACGCGATCGGAGCGAGGCGTTCGAAGGCGTGAGAGGACCTCCCTAAGTCCCGTGCTCCGGTAAAACCACGTGGGCGAGATCGCAACCAAGATTAAAAGAACGCCGCTACGCCGAGTACAAAAGGTAAGATCCGAAGCCAAGAGGAAAGTACGTACATGGTAGTTTTGGCTTTGAAGGAGAGAAGGAGGGCGATTCTTCGGTCGTCGGCTCTCGTTCGCGCCTTGGCTTCGTCCGTACGTTATACGTGCTTGGAGAGGGACCGAAGAAGAGGTCGGTCGTTTGCGGTAGTCTGGCGAAGGTGCGACATTGTGAGCCAGCGAAAAACGACGAGAAGTTAAGACGACGACGACGACGTCGATGAGCCAAGGAAAAGAAAAGGAAGAAAAAGAGGAAGAAGACGAAGAAGACAAAGAGGAGAAAGAAAATAAAGAGGAAAAGGCGAACGAGGAAGACGCGGACAACGAGGTGAATGGGAAAGGGAACAAGGGAGTATGGAGAAGCCTCGTTACCTTCCCTCGGATCCAGGCGTATACGCAACGAGATAACATCGGCCCAATACGGACTTATACGCCCTGGTCTGGCTGCTACTCGCAACCTGGACAATTCCATGAAGATAGGAGCAGGTAGCTAAAGGCGGGCGTACATTGCGAATTAAAGAGACTGGATAGGCAAGGCCGACCGCTCTCGCCGCGATTGCCAGCGAAGTTTCTTCCAACGAGTCGATGAAGCAGCAGGTGCGCTTTTTAACCACGCGTTTCCTCGATAAATATTGAATTCGATTAAATGTAAAATTCTAATAAATATTAAAAACGATTAAATTCAAACTGGATTGGTCATCGAAAATCGATGATCTTGGAATGAGATATGGACGGATCGTATCGTCAGCGATTTTTGGCGATTTTCTATCGAAAGGACGTATTTCGAAGTGGAAGATCTAGAAGAGAGCCGCGTAAAGACGAAAATTCGTGATAGTTAAACGGTCGTTCGTTTCGTCGCGATATTCCAGAGGAACGTTTCGCCATGGATATTTTAATCGCGACTGTTTCGTGAGAATCTTCGGCCTCTTCGAATGACGGAGTCACGATTCGTGCTCGAGTTCGCTCGTCTTTCAACCGAAGAAGAAGCGAAATCCGCGAGAAATCGTTCGTCGGTCGACGATCGAACGAAAGCGAGCTTGCCTCCTTGCCACTTTAGCTAATGTATACGTTATAAGGAACTCCTTCCTTTTTTGTTGTCATAAAGTAACGAAGAAAGAAGAGGCTCGTTCGCGTAGATCCTGCAGGTAGATATTATGCGTACGATCCACCGTATTATTCCTCGCGAGTAAGATAGCGTGTCAGGATGATTATGGTTAAATAGTCGCTTGACTGGAAGCACTGTACTCGCGAGACGCGTAATCTTGAGAACGAAATAAGACAAATGGAAATCTTTCAGCGTCGATGATCGATGATCGATGATGCTCTCGGGATCGTTGATAATCGATTGAAAAAATTTACGAGCGAGGGGAGGGAGAAAATAACGCCCGAGGTAACTCCAAAGCTTTTTTCATATTACAAACGATTTTTACCTTTCGCTCCGTTATTTCCTCCTCTATTTCTCCCTCTTCCTCTTTCTCTCTCTTTTTCTTTCCCCCTCTTCTTGAAGTTAGCTCAGGGCCGCGCCACGTCGAGAGACGAAGGTGCGATCTCGTAATTATTACGTCGCGGAGGTTGCGAATTGACGCGATGATTACCGCGTTGCCAACGTTCTTTAAGACCCGCCTGTCTCTGTCTCTCTTCCTCTCCTTTTACCTCCTTCTTCTCCTCCTTCATTTCCAGCATGTCCTCCGTTTAACCTGTCTCTTTCCCCTTCCAGTCAGATGCCGTTACTTATCGTCGAACAGTGCCTAAGCGTCGCAACCGCAGGATTTTTGCTCTGCTAACTTCTAACGACTGCGCAACGAGAAAGGAAACGCCTGTTCCATAATTTCTTTCCTTTGAATTCTTAAAAGACATATAGATAGATAGATAGATGGATAGATAGATGGATAGATAGAACAGGAGAGAGAGAGAATATTCGCAATACAGGTTAACGTTTAGCTTCATATATCGATAGCTCGATCAACAACTCGTTTCGCGCCCCAGGCTAAGCCAATGTTATCGTACGATTATTGACACGCGTTACCAAGAAAAAGAAGAAAAAAAGTAAAAGCAGATACCTGTCTGCATCCCGATAGGCGCGAAAGAAAATGAAAGTCACGACAATAATAACAACGGGAATAATGACAAGAGTAATGATAAATATCCCAGCGATCGTAAACTCAGAGTTACAGCGAACTCGTTGAGGAGCATTGGCTATATAAAACCTAACATTTTGCCAACCGGTTGCATCGTCATGTCTCTTTTTACGTCATCGCGTCTACCCGAGAGTCAGATCCTCGGAAATGTAATAATAACTACGATAACGGGGACGATAATGACAATCATTGTCGCATGGTTTTCACAGCGACGCGTTACTGGGCGGCATCGAAGGCGCCAAATTCCACTGCGTAAAAAGGGAAAAGGGAGAATCCCAGGAAGGGAAGTCGTATCATTCTCGCGGCTCACTCGCACGGTAGGATGCGCTCGATCGCCGCCATTTTGGTGGCGGTGCAACAGAGCCGTAATAACCGAGGGAATTCATGGTAATGGCGATAATGCGTGCGAGCGATGGGGCCCTGAGGGACGAAAAGGGGTGGGGGCGAGATGGTAAAGAGGAGAGAAAGGGGAAAGAGAAGAGGCAAAGAACGTTGAGGTTGGAGGCAAGGAGGCGATCGAGGGAGAGAGGTGGAGCTTCGACGTCACGCTAAGGATGCTTACGCGTTTGCCTTCGAAGTAGAACCCTGAAAGGAAGGTACGAGGAGTTTCGTGTGGGGTTTCGTCTGGGGTTTCGTGCACGATGCATGAACGCACGTACGAACTTTGAGGGGAGAACCAACCAGGAGATCTCTGATTGGACGAGAAATTCCAACCGAACACGCAGACGGCGCTGGTCGATGCTTGTCGCGGTGATGTGAGTTTGACGATACTTCGTGATTTTTGGTAGTCGTCGATGACATTCTTGTATTTCGCCTATTGGATGGTTCGTGGGTATAGTTTAGTCAAGCTTGTCTAAAATTATTTGTCGTTTACTCGATATTTACTTTAACTTGTTCGTTACCACGTCACCCATCTCTGCATGACGTTCTTCTTAGTCAATTTAGTTTAAGTATACAAAAGAGCAACGTTTGAACAATATTTTACAACATTTTTATTAATAAATTTTGAAAATTCAGTCGGTGAGATCTGATTTTAAGAAACCTTTTAGAAAAAAGTAGCCTCGCAGTGATCAGGATAACTTGTGATTACTTTATCTTAATCTAAAAACTAAATATTTTCTGTTAGTAGGAATTTAAAAATGTCTTTAAGTTTTAAAGTCTAAACGTTTTAAAGTTTTTTTAAATTCTTTTTTACTCGCTTCCTGGCGTTTACGCTCTTAAGCTTCGACTATCGGATTTGGGCCCCGCAAGAAACTTGACCGAATTACGCTGGGCAACGAACGTGTTAAAGTAGGAAGAATAGGTTAGATGGGTTAAACTTTTGTCTGGACTAGGAAACATTGTATAATTGTCATAGGTCATTGAAAACAGTTAATATTTGACTCCACGGTTTTTTTTGCAGTTACGTCCGCTTGGAAATTTGTTATAGATCGTTTCTATGGGTTTGGTCGAGGTTCGGTTTACATCATTACATTGCGATCGATTTTAGAGGGGAGAGTCATGGGAGCAGTACTACCGAGGTACCTCGCTATTGGTCGATGTTCATCGACCGGATGCGGAGGTCGGGCAATGTATAGGGGCCGAGCCCTCGAATTATCCTTCTTAATTCGACCATCGTGAAAATTAGCGTGGTAGGGGAGAGAAGCGAGGAGAAGAAAAGCAGAGTGAAGAGAAGAGAAGAAAAAAGAAGAGCAGAGTGATGCACAAGAAGAAGAAGAAGATTAAGAAGGGCGAAAGGAGAGTAAGAAATACGATTTGGTGTAAGTCGACGTCTTTCAACGTGGCCTCAGTCGTTAGCTTAACCAAGGGGTGCACAAGGTACGAGTTTATTCGACCTTCCATTTGTTATACAAATATTACGACTCGAATATTCTTCGTTCGTTTTCTAAGACAATAATTACATTTATCATAATTTCATTTAAACAGAAGCCTCCCTCGAGTTAACTCTTCACACTCGAAATATTGAACTTAAAGAGCAACTCATCAAAAATTTCGATAGCCCGGTGCGCTACGTAGTTGATGCTAATTTTTATAAAAAATATTTCGCCCAAAGGTTACGTCTATCTCGAGATCATTTTTCGAAAAAAAAGAAGCATGCTCTAAATTTCACTCGTCGAACGACACGTTGCATATCGTTACGCTTTAATCTCCTCTACTTTCGCTACTATGAGTGACTATAATCACAGGCTATAAAAATTGGAGCCAAAGATTGGACTATGTGCATGTAACCATGTTTTGAAAAGTTTTATATAGAATATTATTATTAAAATGTTATTAAGTCATGATTACAATTACGATTATAATTATTATGAGATATTTATATATATATTATTATTGTATAATTATTATGATATTATTTATGAGGTATAATTTTTTTAAAATCATGATGCGTTAACTTTTTAATAATAATATTCTATACAAAATTTTTCAAAACACGGATAATCCAACTTTCGGCTCCATTATGTGACCAGTGAATATGGTCATCCGTCATAGTGAAAGGGTTAAAGCGTAACGATAATAATTTTTTATTTTTAAGACAATATTGACAAACGCTGAATGCCGAAGACTGCGCGCGCTTAATGTTTTCATTTTTGGCACGATGCTCCGTTCTACGAGAGAGGCCCTCCTTATAGAAAGAGTCAAGGAGACGATTGTAACAATTTCTCAAACTAACTCGCCTATCTTTGGCTATCTCCTCGCAATCACGTTCCACGTGTCTACGTGTTTCCACCTTCCGTCGGGTTATTACGTTTAATGTATCGAACGGAGATAGTTGGCCGTGACTGCTCTTGATAACTCGTCTGTAATCGTAATACCGGTAGTTTCGCGTTTAACAACCGACCTTGTACAATTCGGTATAATGAAATTGCTCGCGTGATACCCGTGTAAGGAAGAAACTTAGGGGACGAAGGACGGTCTCGTTACGTCGATGCGCGTGTATCTCTCCTTTCTCGTGCCCAATGAGAACATTTTTTAAAGATTTTAACGACGAAATGGGTGATTCTCCGTATCGTTGAGAAGAGAATAACGAGAGTTTGTTTTCGTTGAGGAAATCGTGATGTACGTCGCGATAAAGGTAATCGTTTCCGACGATTTAATACAATACCGCGTTTACCTTCGCCCTTAAACGTATTCGTTTAGCACTCGTTAGCGTACAATTACGGGAAGAGAGAGAAAAAAGGTAAGAAAAAGAGAGAGCTGAAAGAATTCGTCGAAAAAGGGACGAAGACGTATCAGTGCGAGATCTTGAAATTGGTAAAGAAGCAAAGACAGGGTCGTTAGTACGCGTGGTTCTTTCGAAAGAGACGACACGAACGAGACACTCGAGGAACGAAAAAGTCGAGAGACTCGAGGAGGTCGAAAAAGTTGTTTAACGAATAAACACCCGCTAAACAGTGGAAGTATGTGAACAAGGAATAACCTGCTTCTCGTTTCTCTCGTCCAATGAGATTCCTTCGTCGAATGACGTTCTACTCGAGGCGACGACACGGCCCACGTTACCCGAACGATTCTCGGACGACATCTTTCCTCGATACGTAAAGAAGAAGAAAAAGAAAAGAAAAAAGCGACTCGTCGCGATAAATCTTCGCGCGAGTCGAAAAAGATACGAAAAACGTGTGATCGCGGGGCATCGTGATCATCGACGATCTCTGGGGCCTTACTTCGTGAAGACAAGTGGAGCGATTAAAATACGGGATATCGTTCGCGCGTTAATAGGAAAAAAGTAAGGTCGAAAAAAGTACGGAACGACTCGTCGTCACTTCGCCTCTCGTCTTCGTTGTAGAATCCGCTTGGCTTCGGGTACGCGTCGTCTTCGAAAAAGAAGATAAATCGAGTAATTTCTGTGCAAATTAAGCCGAGAGGAAACTCGTTCCTACGACGTAGACACGCCGCGTACCTACCTACCTACCTACCTACCTACCTACGGCAACGATTTAAAGCACGTAGAACTCGCGTCGTTTCAAGGAACACAGAAGCTCGTTTCGTGACGTCGCTACCGCCTTTCGAGCTGAGACAGTCCGTCGGAGGGAGCCGAAGAAAATTAGAAGAAAGAAAAAGACGAGAGTTCTTACCGAGGGTGCCGTCCAGAGAAAAAGGATGCCTGTCGTTTCTCCACGCCCATGAACATAGGTCGCAGGTGGTGAGTCCGTCGGTGGCGATGCCTTCCTCGGGCAGGTAGGGAGGCCTAGGAGGCGGCGGCACGAAACTACCGATGACAGCCCACAGGGAGTCGACGTCGTTGCCGACGCCCGTGTAATAGAGCAATTCCTCCTCGGCGACACCGGCGAACCAGTCCATGTCGTTTACGCTAGGATTAACCGTGTTCGTGCTCGTGCTGCTCGTGCTGGCAGCCGTGACCTGCAACCGACCGATGGATCTCGTTGTTAGATCGACTCCAGCACGCGTTCCACGTTGGTTAACGCTTCCTTTCGCTACGCGATCGACGATCTCATCGTCTTGCGATTTGTCCCTCGGTTATTTATCGCTTTCGAACTTTCAAGGAGAAGGTCGTGAGGTACTTCGATAATGCGAGTTCTATTCGTTAACGCGTTTCGTGCCACGTGGGTCGTAATCAGCCCACGCAGGCCTGGAAGGTGTCCGTACTTCTTCGGTGTCTTTGTTAAACGTATCGAAAGCTTATGAAACGTCGGATTGTCTTTACATGTGAACGTTTGTCTCCCTGTTTTCGTTATGCTCTTGTTTTCGGCATAACCTCGTTTATAGTCCATTGTCAGAGTCAAGTTTCAACAAAGAAGATTATCTCAAAAGTGTTCTATTTTGTTATTTGTTTTGAATTTCGTAAGGATATGAATTCAACCGTGTAAACATTCGTGTAATTTTTGCGTTGGAGTATAAATTTGTTAATAATGCTGCGAAAGCTGCACGCGATATAATCAGGTGTTTGGGGAGAATACTGTCAACGATCGAAAAGTGCAGAGTTGCTTTGAAAAATTTCGGTCTGGTGATTTTTCTTTAGAAAATGAACCGCGTGGAAGACCCAAAACGTCTGTGAAAAATGATCCTTTAAAAGCATTGGTGGAAACGAAACCAACTGTATCTACAAGGGAACTTGCTACCAGAATGAAAGTTGACCATACAACAATATTGCAACATTTTTCTGAAATTGGCTGTATACATTGTGCAAAACAATTGCGAAATTAAACGAATTATTTATTTCTTTGTTTCTTGTTTATTGATTCTAAAGATTAGAATTTTTTTTAAAGCAAGCATCTATGCATCAAAATCTCGTTGGGAAAAGTGTATTGAAGCAAATGGAGCATATTTTGATTGAATAAACAGCTTTTGAAAAAAGATATGCAGTTTCGTATATTCACTTAAAAATCCGATATTTCGTGCGAATCAACCTAATATTTATCGCTCTTCTCCGTGGCACGACTTGCGCTCTCTACCTTTTCCCCCATCATCCTGACTCATGTCGTATCATAAACAGCAGAGCTAAAATCGTATGACGATAACGCGGATAGTATACGTCCCAGAAAGCCTGAAAAGTTGCCAGAATTCGAGTTAGTACTCGAACTGTGCAAATGGGACCGCTAATGGATTTGTCAAACATTTCGAAGCAAAGAGGGAAAAATGGAAGGACCCGGCGGAATCTTGGAATTTTAGACGAGCCGAAGGTTCCCTGGAACATTTTCGATTTTCCACGGAGTCGACTGTGGTTCCCTCCGATACGGCCGATCCAGTTACGAGTAAACAAGACTAATGCGTTCTTCGTGGAATCGTGTTGTCGCGAACTACGAGTTTTCGGAAATTGCGAGACAAACAGACGGTCCGAGCTAATATAAAAAGCGTGTCGAGGGGAGCTTCGCTCTTGTTTCAGACTTTTCTTCCATGAAACGACGAAGCGCGTTGGATGGAACATTTCTTGGTAAAGAGGAAGGGGAAGAGAAGGGCGAAGCGAAAGACCTCGTCTTAACTCCTACGACAAACAAGACGAAAACGCGGTGCGGGCGGTCGCAAACAAATCCTTTCTCCCCGCATCCTACGATACGTCCTACGTATCGCGTCCCTTCGTCTCCGAGGCTTTTCCTCGTCGTCTTGCTCTCGCGCGCGTACCGGACGAGTCCTTGTACCGGACATACGACGGAATAAACAATGACGGTGCGTTCATCCAAAAAGCGTCGTCTCGAATTATTCTCGTTGCGCATCTTCGAGCAGAGTTTCCTCGTAATTAGCGTGGCATGCGAGGAACGATGACCAAGCGATCTGTTGTTCGGTCTCTAATACCGGTTCTCTTCGTGCTTGCGTAGCGCATGCGTCGTCTCGTATATTCCTTCGAGCGAATAAATCCGTTCGGTCTCGCGGATGCGTAGAAACGTTTCGAATTCCGCGTTCCGCGGCACTCGCCGCGACTCCTACGAAACGCAAGGATAATTCTCGTCATAAAACAAAACGTAGGGAACGAACGTCGAAATAGGCACCCCTAATACGGCGGAAAAATTGTGATCGTCTTTGTATAACGCGTCAAAAGAGGATCGAATTTCGGGAAAACTTTCTTTCGAAGAGAAAACAAAAAATATCTTAACTCTTACGTATCAAATATTTATTTTACATCTTTGTTAAGCATCCGTACACGTGTGCGTTTACGCGTAAGCGAACCAAATCATTTGCCAAAACGATTAAGTCCATAAAAGAAAAGGTAGAAAATACGTATCGATAAATTTTTATACATTTCCTGCGAAAAAACATTTATTATTAAACGGCCATAAAAATTGTGTCGTCATGCAGTGTCTTAAGCCTTACTAATAAAGAAAATTATTATAAATATAACAAGTTAATCGCTTGGGTTGTGTGGGGGTTCACATGTTTGTACGATCTAAGTGATTCGTACAGAACAAATTCAAACAACACGGAACGATATTCGGTGTCCTCGAAAACGCGAGTCTCGTGTCGCTAACGCGCATCGTAATAATTACCTTGCAGAAACGTATTCCTTCGCGATCATCAGGAAGAAATTGATACGTTTCGACGTTGGAGGTAGAACGATATGGTTGCGGTCTATTATAACGATTCGCTCGGATCGATGCGAGCGTTCGATCAAGTCGAACGGATCGCCGTCGTTAAAATTTCATCAGCGCTCGAGAAAACTCCAGGCTCACCGGAGTCATCAGAAATCGATGTAGAATGGCGGCACTTCTCCGCACACGCGAAGGCGAAAGCCGACGAGCGAAATGGCGCGCTTTCGTCCCCCGCGAATTCCACGAGGACGAGGAAGGAACGGCCTCGTAGCGCGGCGCAGCTATGGTCGCTCGTCAAAGCGCGATTACTTCGAGGAACGACGATCCCGAAAGGACGATTTAGCTAGCCACGAGGAGCGCGCCTTCCTCGTAATTTCCTACGACGGGGGAAGGAACGATGGACGGATAGCGAAGGAAGAGGCGACCCTCGCGCCACGGCCAATAGGCCGAAACGTTTATCCGAAGGAAACGAGTCTCCGGACGCCGCGACGAGACCGTTTTACGTTAACGAGTAATAATGTAACGCAGCGATGCGCGAACGCATCTATTGGCCGCTTCTTTCGCTCTAACGGCCGTCCGACGAAAAACGCCGTCGGAGAGGCCAAAGAATTTCTTACGAGCTTCCCCCCACCCCGAACTTCCTCCTTTTTAATGACTTCATCTTCGTCGTGGAGCGGCGACTCTTCCGAGAAATCCCTGAAATCCGCTCCTGCCGTCGTCCGACGCGCTTATCGCGCCGAGCTTAGGCTCCGCCTGTGATCCTGCCGTCCTCGAGACCGTCGCCTACCGTTTCGACGCCGCACCTGCGATCGAGTCGATGAGAATTAGTCCCAAAGGCGATATAACCGTGGAACGCGGACTTAATTAAGAATGCGGAGCTCGTTGAACGAAAGACGAGAAGGAGAGCCGTCGTATTTTGCTCGCCTTGCCTCGTGGAGGATCGCTCGAATTCGTCAACCGATCACGAAGTCGTTTCGGAGGACGGCGACCGCGGATAGGCGACAAACCGTGCGATTCTCTTTTTCGTCGAATTCCTGCCGCTGTTGGAGACACCTGAGAAAAATACGGGTGTGTGTGAGAGAGAGAGAGAGAGAGACAGAAGAAGGCTAAAGATTGCGGCCAGTCGGGAGGTCGAAACGAACGATCGAGATTGGCGGCTTCGAAGGGACGAAGATGAGAGCGTTTCTTTGCGAAGATCGATCGACGAAGCGTCATCGATCCCTTAGTGAGAAATCGAGAAGGTGCGAGACGACGAAGAGGATCAAGAATCATCCACGGTATTTATTCCACTTTCTCTCTATCCTGTTCTCTCTCCTTCTCTTTCTCATTGGATCTTTTTCTTCGCGACGGTATTCGGAGGGCGCCTGGAGAAGCTCGTTCTCGTCGTTGTGGTTTTTCCACGTCGTGGAAGGTGGTCGTCGCTGAGGAGACTCTCGACCGCAGGTAACTCGGGCGATGCTTGCCTTTCTGCCGCCGGGTGCATCAGGCTGGGCTCCCCGTAGCCAGGATTATGGATGGAGCTGCGTGGCGGTTGGGCTCGACGCACAATGCCACGCATTGATCGGCTTAATTACCGTGATATCGGCGTAATTAAAGGTCCGTTGTGTCGAGACCCTTACCTCGAAGGCGTCAAAGAGAAATCCGTGACCGGTCTCTCGGCGTCAGAATTTTCCCCTGTTCCCCTCTACCGTTATTTCTCGTCTTTTCACCTTTCGTCGAGTTTCTCGCCTCGCTTGCCATCTTCTTTTCTCTTCTTACGTCGCGGCCCATCGGTCTATCCCTTTTCTTAACCCCTTGCACTACTTTCACGAGTCAGACTCGTGGTCTCCATCTCGGGCCAAGTACGATTATTTCGAATGGGATTTTGCAGAATATATTGATGCAACTTCTGCAGAACAACACCCAACTAGAATATATAAAGTGTTTTACAAACACGATCAACGAAGCGAAACGACGAGGGAATGCACAAAATGTAAGGTGGCCTTGCATGTACCGAAATGTTTGTTGATATTTAATTGTTTATTCATACCTTGTTTTTCATTTTTAGATCTAATGATAATGAATAAAAAGAAATTGCCTAGAACCTGATTTGGAATTGATCGCTGTCTCCTTAGAACTATCGATCTAGGATTTATATTATAAAATCCCTACAAATTCAGAGGATTTGTATTATTGTTAAAATCTCTACGATACAAAGTTTGGAAAGACCATGGACCAATTGCTGGACGACAGTCGCGCCCATCTGTAAAGCAGTTGTAAACGAGCCACTAGGGAAAAAAGATCTACAAAAGTAAAGAAGTGGTATTTTGTAGAGATCGTTGATTTGTTAGAAAATACAGAAGTAGTATTATTATTGAATCTCCCATAGACTTATTGATTATCGAATTGACTAGAACCTCCTGACACTATCGAAGTATGTGATAGAATCCCTACAACTTCAGACTAGGATTTTGGGATTTATATCGTTAAAATCCCTACAAAAGTTAAGTCGATCATAACACGTACACGATGCGAGAGTAACACGTTCGAGTTTTTTTAAACGGTCCTTCGATACTGAGTCGACTTCTCATCGAGTCGAAAAGACTGAACGTCGTTGGCAGCTGTCAAGCTAAACGATTCATTTTCGATCCGTCCTTCGTAACCTCTTTCAAAATTCGTTGTGCGACTCGCGTATGCAGCGCGATTAAAAGTAGTGGATTTCCTACTCGTATTTCGGACATCGCCGGAATCGTCTCTAATCCAAGGACTCTTACTGTTCACACGACGCCTGAATTTTTGCCGTCTCGTCGCGGGTACAGCTCCGGCTTCTCGGCCGCTTTCAAGGAGGATTTTGACCGTCGAATCGGTGAGTGCTAACGATATTTCGAGCTCGCGTTTCCTCGAGCCCATACACGCGCGTATCTGTTTACGAAGGAACGAACGAAGGTTCCTGAACGCGAGAAAAAATTGCGCACGGAGACCGATTGATTTGCGAGCACGGTGTTAACGTAACGAGGGTCGATCCTAAGTGTTTGCCCTTCGAGCGATTCCTCTCTGATCTTCTCCGCTCTGCTCGTTATATTCGAAGAGAGTATCTCGTTATAATTACGAGGCGTTGGCATTTACGAGCCCAGGGATGATGCCTCCTCCTCCTCCTCCTCCTCCCTTCTTCTTCTTCTTTTCCTCGTACCTGCCAACCTCGACGTCTTCCTTTTCATCGAGTCCCCTGGTGTCTGGATAACCTCGAGTGCATGTCGAATCGTTAACCGAATCGTTAACGCCGAGAGCGAGAGAAAGGGAGAGCGGGGGAGCTTCGTTCGACTTTCGTTCAAACTCGCGAGTTCGCGTAACGACGCACGAGAATTCGTGCGCGAGGAACAGCCATAAATAATGTTTGGAGAAGCAGGAGCCTCGTTTCGCAACTTCCATCTAGATGCGTAATGAGAGTGCGTCCGTCGCGCGCTGGATCTTTAGAATTCCAAGCGCCTAGCGTTTGCGCTATTGTACTACGTCGAAGAATGGCCGAACATAATTTGCATCGATGTTACGAGTTCGAATTACCACGAAATAGGCTGGACGTTTCGATTGACTTAGAACCGTGACGATTACACGTCGATGTAAGATCGTTGCTAACGTGGATTAGAATCGTGACAATTATATCGACGTAAGAGTATTGCTGATGAAATCGACGTTTTTGTCGGGAATTTTTCGAGCTAAAGACTAGCTAGGTGTCCTAGTCGATATAGAGCCGATTAATTTTATTAATCCTTTGAGTACTGTGCAGAATGTATAGAAAACATTCTTTTCACTATTAAGCAGCCTTTATTTGAGAAATTAAGCAAAAAATATTATTATGGTAAAATTATTATATAAACAAAGATCTAAGAAGAAAGCTTTCGAAAAAAGGGTCGCTCAGGGCGACGCTGGCACGTTCCGTGCCACGTGTACCACCGATGGTACACGTAAAACTTGATCTTCAGGCCGCGTGTACCACATCAATGCGTACAGGTACGTTGTACGTGTTCCATATGGACTTGGCACGGAACGTGTTAATACCTTTAACACGATCTAAAAATTAAGGCAGGAAGCCCCAAAAGAGTTCTTCTGTCAAATATGCTGTCCAGTACGTCTAATTTTGCTGTATAATTCCGCGTATTGACCTAATCAAGAATAAGTAACCGACCGTAAGTCGGAAAGTGTAAAAAAATGAACTTATCGAATTATCAAAGTTACCGCGATCTCCTTAACCCTCGATCTCCCATCGAACTTTCAAAGTCGGCGTCTCAACAGCGTCGCAACGGCCCGACAAGGAAAGGAATTCGTCGGTGGTACTCGGCTCGTTGCGTCGTCGATCCGAATTTGCAATTCTGACACATTTGGCGGTGCATATCGCGGAGCGATCACCGCGTATCGCGCATACCCTCTTCGGTGGCTACGCGCGTATGATGCTCGTTATTCGAACCGATGGAATCCTTTTTCGGGGTAGGAGGAAAGCACCCATTCCATCGACGTAACGTCGGAATACCAAACGATTCCCGGAAACGATTCGGTGTTGGCATCCTTCCTTCCTGCTCTTTCGCCTCTCGTCCTCCTTCTCCTCCCCCTCCCCCTCCCTCTCGTGCTCCTCCTTTCCGCGGGATCTCGTTTTCGTCGACGAGGACGACGAGGCATCGTGTCGCGCGGGGTTCCGTGAATTTTCGACGCTACGCGGAGGGGCAGCGCCGCCAGGTTTGAGGGGTCGTTAAGGATGGGTTCGAGGGCCAGGGCCGTATATAACGGATAATTGACAGCCGCGCCGAGGCCGCTGTTTGCTTTGCATGGACATTGAATCTGCGCGCGCGGACGGACCGATGGACGGATGGACGAACGGACGCATGGACGGATGGAAGGAAGACGGAAGAAAGATCGTCGAAGAGACAGAAATTCGGCCGGTCGTTCGGAATCGTTAACGTAGGAAAGAGGGAAAGACAGACGGACGGACAGAGAAAGAGAAAGGACGGTAGCGACGAGGAGGCAAATGTTGGCCGCTTTGGTCGCGCTCGTAAATTCTTCAATTGGAACGTCTCGAGCCATACGCGAGTGCGTCGCTTCGTGACGCGGCCTTCCTTCGTCCTCCTCGTCACCAACGAAGGACGAAGAATTTCGTTCGGATTTAATTGCGCGGTGCAACCCGGAAGGAAGGCGATATTTCGCCTGTCGCGATGCGTGAACACGTTGCGAAGTTCGTTCGATTGTCATCGTCGAGGTAATTACGGCTGGGTCGACACGAACAAGGAAAGTTGTGAGAAGGCCGAGAGAAAGGTCTGATTCGTTCGTAAAAAATGTCGATCGGTGCGACAATCGCGCTTATCGCGAAGCTCGAAAGGACAATGAGACGAGTACGACGACGCACAGTTACTCGCATTACAAGAGGAGTAATATTCCTCTAGCGTGTCTAACAACGCTACGAAATCTTCTTCGAATTACGTCGCAAATCGACGTTCACCGTGTTGTTTCCCATGTGAAAACCCACGCGAACCGCAACGCGCGTAATAACACGGGACTCTCGCGCATTAAGAGACTGGATGAAGCTGTTCCGTGCGTTTCGCTCAGAGTTCCTGCCTCGGTTAATGTATTCTTGACGGTTACGGCGATGATCATTTCCAAACCGACGATTTATTATTTGACATAGTTCTTACGAGAGAAGGTGTGCCTTTCGCACGACGAAAACACGAGAGGGCGACGATAAAACACCTAATTATCGTCACCGACGAGGACGCTGGCAGCGCGACACGGAATTCGGATCTCATATTATCTTAGGTAAACGAGCGCGCGGTGGGTATTTTATTTTTACTGGTACACGATTTATGTCTCTTTTCGAAATAAGTATTAATATTAACGAAGCGCGGCGTCGTTTTTACGATCGACCCGACCATCGGAATCATTTTGGAGCTTCTGCGTATGTGCGCGTTTTTTCGAAACGCTTTATGGAGAAAGATACATTTGAAAGGATAATTGCCAAAGAATAACGTGTAAAGGCTCGGAAGTTTAAATAGAAAACGTTACAAATCTTTTCTTCTTATGTAAACAATTTCTTAGCGACCATCGATATTTCATCAGTGTCATTCTCGATTGATTAGAGCGATTAAACCACGATCGACTACGAGATTGACGGAACGAACGGTTATTTGTTAGGCGTTAAAAATGGACGACGGCAAAGTACGATTTCTCAATGACGGAGGAATCAGGAATTTGACACGGAATCTAAAATAAGATCGAAATAAGACTATAAGAATAAATAAGACAGTGACGATAAATAAGGCAATGTTTTTCAAGGTCGGATTTTAATTCTTTGCGATTTCAATAAAAATTCCATCGTCGCCTTTTCTCGGTCTTTCATTGTCTCATCGATACTTCACAGCCACTGATGTGCCAGACGCTCAAAAAACTTGAGTTAACAAATATTCTCTAATAGATGGATTTATTGAAAAAAAATGGTAATTCCGGGGGGGAAAATCGAGAAAAATTCCTAAGTCAATAAGTTAAACGACTAAATCGGTGTCAAACGTACTTTTATCTACGAATACCGATTCTAACGTATCGCCTGTGGTAACGAAGGAATTGAAAAGATACACGTGTACAGGAGGACTGTCAAGACTTTCAACATGGCATCATTTGATCGTTTATCCGTAGACGCTACATACGTACACGAGAATGTTAAACGTATCGCACAGGTCGTGACTGGAGTCGTGTTATCGAGGTCGAGGTCGAACTCGACGTTTCGATGGAACTCGAAGTTGGTCAATTCACAGGCATCCTCGATGGAACCAAGACTGCGACGATCTAGACACGCGCGATCGTCGATCGGAAGAGGATTCCGCGAAAGAAGCACCGCCAGATCGAGCCAAAGTGAATCGTCAAAAGAAACCTTCCGTCTTCGTTTCTCTTGCTTTCTTTAGCTCCGAAAGAAACCAGGTAATCGAACGTAGGCCTCGGGGCAGGAGCCACGGATCTTGCGGCTTCGGCATCGCCAGGCCGTGACGCGGATTCTCCTCCAATCGACCACGATCTCTCGTCACGTTTTTGTCTTCCCTTTTCCTCGTACTCCGCCTGTCCCTCCCTTCCTACCTTTCGTTCCCTCTATCGAACCAATAACTTGTCCTCTTGTTTAATCTCACTTCGGCTTTCGTAGACGAGATAAAATCCGGTGGCGGCTTAGCCTCGTAATGGCGTCGATGCAGAAACTCGTCGATGGACCCTGCCGTTGTCACAATATTATGGTGCATCGTCGTGTCGCGGCGATCGGAGTCTGGTTTCTCTCCGGTTGCTTTCTAAGGAGCGACTTTGCGACATGACGAGTTCCACGTTAGGAATTACGAAAGGAATTCAGTGAATTTTCGAATTACACGTTTCATTCTAGGCGCGTGATGCTTGCTAAGAAGAATGTCTCGAAAATGGCGGATCTTCTGCCATTTCTAATGTTTCTATCTTCGATGATAGTCTCATACTTATTAACGTGAACGAATTTTCGATTCCATGTTACGATTGGACTCATAAGGAATAGAAAGAGCTGGCCGTGTCTCGTAAAACAGAGTCGAATCAAAAATGGTTCAGCGATATCCTTCACACCGATAACCCAAAAGTGAGGAAAACCAAATTCATCGTCTTTCGATGATAGTAGAACCCAAAGGAACGCTAGATAATGAATTAACGCGACTACGCGAACCGGAGACTCTTTAGGATCGCCTTAAGGGAAGGGAAAGGACGCCCTTGCGCCATACTCGAACCTTGATGGACTGACTGCGGAAGAACTAGCTCGATTCGCAGAAAGAGATGGAAAGAGTGCCTGTAGACAAGTAGATGGAGTAAGAAGAAATAGAGGAGGAGGAGGAGGAGGAAGTAATAGTAGTAGTGGTAGTAGAAGAAGAAGAAGAAAAAGTAAGAGAAGGAGAAGACCGATGAGAAGAACGTACAGTAGACACCGCGACTACTTTGTCCGTCTGTACAAGTTGAATCATCCGGTCGGTTTCCTTTCACGAGCCGATGGCAGCCGTTCCCGCATCAAGGCCTGTGGTCTCCTCGGAGCAAGTATAATGACTCAATCCGCGATCCACCTTGCCCCCACCCTCTTCTTCGGCCATGAGGATCCGTCTCTGTCTCTCTTTCTTGGTGTATGTTATTCTCTCTCTCTCTTCTTCTCTTTTTCCCTCTCCTCGTCGTATTTCTTACCCTTTTGCCCGGCACCTCCACGAAGTTCCACCTCTCTTCCCTTCCCTCCCCTATCCTCGTACCTTTACTCTTGCGCAAAGATTATACACCCATCCGCATTCCCTCCGAAAATCCTCACGACCCCAAAGCGAAGAGATCTGCGGTTCCTCTCGTGACTCTGCCTGCTTTATACGGTTCCACCCTGTGCCCTCCTCGTTTTCTTTCCTCCTTCCAATCCCTTTCATACGTTTTCGTACTTCTTCCTGGTTTTTTTCCTTCAACTCTGTTGGTATTTTCTTCTCCTTCGTCGTTGAATTCTCCTTCTTCCTCTTCTTCTTCTTCTTGTTTCTCTTCTCCTTCGTCTCTTTTGCCAGTTACTTTTTGCATCACTTCTACTTCTTTGTTCTTCTTTCTTCGATGTCTTCTTCCTTCTCTTTACCACCTGCTTTCTCTTCTTTTTCACCGTCGGGTACATCCTTCTGGCCTTGAACGCGCCGGCGCTAACTCTTTCGCTCGCGTGACGCGGTGCTGTTTGTAACGCTGAGCGACTCTTTCCACGATTATACCTCGTGATCTCGAGGCTTTACCACAATGAAGATCACGACGACGACAAGACCTGGAGGTCCGTTGGATACGAAGTCCACTGATAAGGAAGAAGGAAGAAATAATGAACTGGTATCGGAATAATGATTAATGACGATAAAGCAAGGACTGCTAAAAGTTGCTAGTCTCACACTTCTAGAAGTCGAGATTGAAGGTTTACGAGTGCCAAATCGTATTGGCGTTGATTGAAATTCTCTTGTCGTTTGAACAAAATATATAATCAAATAATAAAAGATCGACTTCGACGAAACTACGTAATCTCAGTTTTTGTTCCATTCAGAGATAGTCACGATTCGAGAGTTCGTGCAACATCATTCGAAGGTTGAGGTCAACAGTTTATTGATGGGAAACGCAACGATTTAGTTAACCGTACTGAGGAATTCAAGTAGCCATTTCCATACGAAATTGCAGTCGTTCGCTAGATACAGTAGAGATTGGCATCGAGAATCGTGGATAACGATTTTTCTTTGGTGGACAGGGCGAGTTTTAATCAATGCATTTAGTATTGTCCGCCATTGCCTTCTAATTAATTAATAACATCGAAAACAAATCTTTCTTCCTTCTCGTCGATTTTTCAAAATGTATTAAGGAAATGATTTAAATAAAAAATGTATTATTTACCTAAATAAATATTAATTCTCGTATTCCGTGAACGAGACGTATTTTTATTAAATTTTCTCTATCTAAAAAAAAAAAACACCCTTCGGACGTTATTCCAACGTTGAAACGCATGCGAAGAGCGAGCTACTCTGAAACGCGTTTCTCATATATGTCCACGTACATAAAGGCATCGGTTCGACAATGAAGAAAGAAAAAAAAGAAGAAAAGAAAAGAAACGAGGAAAGGAAAAAAAACACGGCTTTAATAACCTCCTTCTAAACGAGGGCAATCGAGGCGCTTAGCGGGCATAATGGCGGTTTAATTGAGCGTGGAATATCAAAGTGTCGTCGGAGATGCGCTTGGCGGCGACGGGTGACTGAGTTTCGGACCGACAAAAATCGTGTCTTGACTCCCGACGTTGACAGTGCAATCGCTCCGGGTGATTCGGCACTTTTATTCGGGGGAACGCGGCTACGAACCGGTCCGGGCGGCGTCCATTCGTGTTTAACGCTATGCGCGCGCTATCCGCGTACCGCTCGTTCGAATCGCAGTATGGGATCGATTCTCATATCGATTCAACCGTATCGTTGCGCGATTCGTCGGTCCGATCACTTCGTTAGACATTCTTGAATGAAAAGGATTTTTCGAAACAAGGAGAGAACGTCATTAATTACGTAAAAACGTAAGAACGTTCAGCCGCGCGTCTTCCTCGAAATTAATAAATCATAATAAAAAGTTAATAAATAAATACGCGTATAATAAAGAGCAATAAGAAATATCTTGCCAAACCAGATGAGATTCTCGTTGTAAGATTCCATTTGCAGCCCGTAAATAATTGACAATTTCTGCATCCGTCAATCGCATCTTTAATCATTTGCGGTCGTATTAAGTTTATACGTAGGTGTCGTGCTCGTTGAAATTTTCTTATAAAACAATATGAACTTGAATATTGGTCAGCCTTTTCAACACCTTTCATTATTTAAATTGTAATTTATAATAATTTCAGGCTTACTAACGTTAATAGTGCCACTGATTGTTAATTTTCTTGGTATAGTTTTCATATCCGAGCTATCGTAGCTGCTTAATATGGTAACTGTTCTCTTATCCTTTCACGCTGATATGTTAATAAAATATCACCTCATCGATAGGCAGGAACATTATCTTTTTTGTTACTGCTGGTTTTTTAATCACATTCGAAATATATTTTTTGTTTGTTTGAATGGTACCAATTAAATAGCACTTAAGGTTTAAAAGTGAGATACTTCTCTCAATAATATTTCGCTTTATTAAAATATTTTAAGAAGCAAAAATGCTTGATTACACTTAAATCCTGTTTGTAAAATTTAATTTCGAATTCTTCGAAGACTTAGTACTCTATAATAAAGTTTTGGCGGCTGAGAGTAGACATACGACCGCAAAGGATTAAATACATCATATCGAAACGTACGTTGACCGCCAGAGACTTCTCAAATCAATCTTATCTAACAGTAGATAGGTAAAGAGAGGTAAAGTCGGGAAGCACGCGTTGAGATGTTAGACGTTTGAAATTAATTAGACGTATTACTTCTCATAGTCATTCAAAATACGAAGCTGAACGATCACTGCTTAACGAGTCAGTCGAACACCTTTCGTATCATTCAACGTCACCGTTTAGCCGTGTCACCATTTTCGTAAGAATACGAGACAGCGATACGGTAGCCAAAGGCATCTTATTTCCCTCGCGAGGAGCTGCGCGGCATCTATGAGACGTCTTCTTCCTTCCGTTCGCGCTCGTGATAACGCATCGTGCTAGAAAACGAAGAAAAGGAAGGGCAGGAGGTGGAGAAGGGAGCTCGAGGTGAAATCATTATGATTTCAATGCCGCGCACGGCAGCAGACGAAGGATGCGAATCAGAGTCGTGCATCGCTCGCTCGTCCTATCGGCGGTGCCGATCGATAGGCACTATGATCGATCCCTTGCGGTACGTTCGAACGCGCCGATCGACGAGGCGCGATATCATTGTCGTCATCGGTAATCTCCGCGAAAGACGTCCGTACGTGCGAGAGGAACGAGATAAACGGTTCGAGAGGCGTTGGATCACGTCGTCGGAAAAGCATGAGTGTCGATCGCGAGAAGTTCGAAGCCTATCCGTCTCTGATGCATCCACGATAGTCGGAAAGTTCGGTTAGCACGCGATAGTTGCTAACTTTTAGTAAAATCATTCAATGGGGCACTTTTTCTTTCAAAGTATCTTCCAATAAGCTGTTATGTTCAAAGTGCATTAACTGCCGATTTCCATTCAACTCTTACAATTGTAAGTAGTTCAAGCGTTCCGGTCTCTAATGACCACCGTCATACACGTATATGATCAACGTGACAGTCAAAGTGTCAACCCACATAGTGAGACGGGCCAGTATATCGGCTTTTGCATCACGAGCGAAAAGTGGAGCGGACCGATTTATGGGTTCGTCCGTAAATCACAATTAAACCAATTTGATGAAGAAAAATATTATAAGCCGCAGCGCTTTTAGCTACGATCTCTACGTACGAGTCGATAAATCGGTCCACTGTACTTTTCGCTCGAGATTCAAAAGCCGATATATTGGCCCATCGTACTAAGAGGGTTAAGATGGCTCTTGGAACGCGACGTAGACGTGACTTTGTCATAAGCTGGATGAAAAAACCGTTGGGAGTGTTCGCATTTGCATGTTAGATGTTTCTATTTATATGTACATATACTTACGATAAGTTTACACGGAAAAGTGGTAACGACGATTATGTTAGAATAAATTCAACGTGGATTATAATGATAATCGATCCGATTATAATAACTCTCTTGGGGTTCGGTAGCTGAAGAATAGGTCCCAGGTATAACCTACCTGCCGTAAAGGGCGATTAAAAGGAAACCTTGTCGATCCGAAGGTGCCTGTCGCACCAATGGCGCGTTTACGAGTTTTGAAAGGTCGAATGAATTTACAGGCTAGTGATGAGGCAGTCTTCTAAAGAGTTCTTTGACGTCGTACTTAGGACTCCATTTACAATCTTTAAGATCGGCATAAATAGTCAAGACGAACGAGAATGGAAGGTATCTAGAACGAGGCATCAGAATTGAAAAATATTTACGACGATTTACGTTTACGAAACGCATCAGCTCTATACTCATAAGCATCCGAAAGTAGCAGCAGTTACGAGCTGGAGTCGATTCGCCGACGATACTTGCTAAGCTTCGAACTTATATGCCGTGATAGCTCCACGGACAGAACGAAGAGAGACGGCCGAAGATTCGTTCGGAACGATAACAACAAAAGAAACACCAGAAAATCTAAACAAAGCCAGCTTGAACCGAGACAACGTAAGCAGGTTCTTAGGCGAGCAAACTTCCTCGTAATCGATTTCGTTGCGGGGAAACACCGCTTTGCTTCTGATATTCACCGCGGGAACGATCGCGGATTCATCGAGGGAGAAAAACGTTGAAAGGAAGGTCGATGCGGGGGAGAGAAAAAGGAGAGAACGGAGAGAGAAAGAGAAAGAGATAAATAGATACACACACGGAGAGGGAGAGAGAGAGAGAGAGAGAAAGAGGAAGCATCGATACTCGGAAGAATCGAGATATCGGGAAACGAAACGGTTATAGGGGACTTCTTAAGAGCGGGCATGCGCACGCCTTTACGTACCTCGCGCTCCGCTGCGTCGTATCTTCGCGGTGATCGCCATTAAAGTCTCTGGAAGGTCCGCGCGAGCTTTCAGAATCCGGTTATCGATTTGCACGGCGGTCATTGGCGAGAGCATCGACGACGTCGGCGTACCTTCCGCTTAATAGCGCCTCCGCGATGCGAAATCGTAAGTTTGCGCGAGGAGGACCGGATAAGCGCGAAGCGATGCCAAGAAGGGCGCCGATCTGGACGAGTCGTGGACGAGTTCACGGAGGAGGGGGTTGAAGGACCGGCGGAGAGGGGCAGGAGCGTGCGAGGATCGCTCCAAAGGAGGGAAAGAGGAACCTGTTATTTCGGCGGGCCTCGAAAGCGGAGTCGAGATTACACGCTGTCACACACCGTTCGGCCGTGAGTCTCCTCTTCGTCGGCTTGGCTCCTTGGCTCCGCTTCGTCGCCTCCGCGCTCCATCTTCTCTCCGCATCGAGATATCTACCTCGGCCTCCGGGGAGAACCAAGACGCACACGGACACCCGAACTCTCGACGTCTCACTCGCGCGATTATCCTCTCTGACGCGAACTCGAGGACGCGAGTAATCGATAGAAGTCGGGCGACTAAAAAGGCGAATTTCGACGCGTTCCAAGATAAGGACGACTCGACCAATTCGGAACGAATTTTTCTACCTTTTCTTCCCTTCATATCCGAAGATGAATTTGTTCGCGATCTTAGAAGCTAAAAGCTCGTAACAACGCGAGTTAACGCGTTCGCGATTGGGCCTGAATTTACTGTCTTCGTTGTGGAACGGCGTTAAATCCGTATTTTTTCCCATCTGGCGGGGCTAATTTATAAAGTGTAAGTTTATGTAGCACCGGTGGTACATCCCGTGGCGAACGTGTTAAAACGATAATTTGCTCACGAATTGACACTGGACCGATTAAGCGATGATTTAACGATTTAACGACTGGTTATTCGATCGATAATTTAAAAAGAAAATTTAACGATATGAAATAGCGTACGAGACGTGGAGAATTCCCTGGCAGGAGAACCTCCAATCGATGAAAAGAAGAATCTCAACCGATGCGTTATCTCAAAGACACGCCGATCTGTCGGGGCATAATTAACGATCGATCTCGTATCACACGTGGCAACGATTATCATAGGGTAACGATTAAGCTCGCTTTTACGGAGCTTTTTGCGGCGATCGAGACAGAACCGATTAAAGGTAGATAAAGCACGGCGAATACCCCTGGCGTCTCGACGTCTTATTCGTGCGTTTATCATCGTCCGGTGGCCGACCGTTCCTCGATACGATCGTGCGCATCGCGATTCTAAAAGCCGACGGACAGGCGATATCTCGCATAGCCAAGACGCGAGAGACGCTCGAAGGTTCGCGACTTCGGTTATCGCCATTAAATCTCGACGCTCGAGACGAAGCGTGAAACGGGAATGCGATCGAGATCGTACGTTGGAGGCCGATTATAAAAGTGCACCTATCGGGATGGCGAACGACGATAAGTTTTAATTCTTGCGCCGCGCTCTTTATCGATCCTTTCCGGAAGCGATAACCTGCGTGATTTGTGGATCGTACGTGTAATTAAACGTTAAATTAAATATTAAATCGTTTCTCTTCTCACGTTTTTATCGAATTAATTTTATAATTCGTCTCATCGAAAGTAAAATCGTTTCCTATCGTCGCGAGACGATTTTATCGCTTACGAAATATCGGCACGGTTAAACTATGATTCGAATGGATTAATTCGGTCGAAGGTAAGTAGACGTTAGTAAGAAGCGAGTCGAAAGATCGGTGGAATCTCGATCGGAAGTGAAATATCGATCTTGGCTCGTTGCGATGGATAAAACTAGAGAAACGCGAAGATCGATTGGGATCGAAAACGGAAGTGTTTCGTCGGAAGTGGAAAATTATGACGACTAAGCGAGAGGAGCGCGCACACGCAGAACCAAGCGCATACGTTTCATACTTCGCTTCTCTCGGTGAAGGGTGACTGGATTTCTGCCTTTCTCGCTTCCGGTCGTCGACTGCTCGCTGTTACGAATGTCTCTCCTTTTCGTTCGGCTGCTTTTACCGGTCTTACGGTTCGATAATTACCAGCCGTTCCACGCGCCTTCGAGCGCTACTCGAGCGAATCGAACGAAACTTACCGTGGCGTTGAAAAAGGCGCACTGCGCGCCCATATTTGTTCTTGCGATCGACGACGCCACGTTCGACGCGAAAATCGTAGCGTCATCGTTACATCGAGTAATATCGATTGCCCATGCCGCGAGTATTTGCACGCATAAACAAAGAAACGACGCATACGTCGACGATGTTTTGTCGATTCTTCGAGACGTGATTCGCTTCGAGATTCCACGTTTCGTACAAGTTTCCGTAGAAAAAAGGAAACATATGCATATCAATGCATATAAAAATATAAATGTCAATGTCATTGTGCCTTGGATAGCTGACTGGAATCGGCTCACCTAGCGCTCAATTTTTTTTGGTGGAAACGATCTAAACCTACGGATCTAAATTTTGGATAAAAAATATTAGAATATATCGATTAGTTTATCCGAAGGATCATAAATGATACGAACAGTGAATGTGCTAAAAACAATAGTACAAAATGGAGATGTATGCTGTAACTTTACGTATAAAGGAAAAACAACTAAACTAATTATAGAAAATGTGTTCATAATTATAGAAACACACCCTTTAACTTTATCTGCCTGTTGGGATGACGTTGTACTCGAAGAAAAATTGAAGAGCATTAGAGCAAATTTGGAGCATCGATCGATCCATGACGCACTATAGCGCGTCTAACGTCACTTAACCATGGGCGTAGTCTCACGGTCGAGAGATTTTCCAAGGCGCTAGAAGGCGCATTGTCCAACGAGTTCACTTGGAATTTTGCGTAGGTATGGAGAGCCTTGGAACGATTTCTTCGGAATGGATCGAAGCAACGGTATTCGAGGACGCGTGCCTCTCTTTCACCTACCCCGTTACGGCGATATCAATTTTCAATTAAACGGGCATCGCGTTTTGGTTTCGCTCGTTACTTTGGACGACGTTAGATGCGATCTCGCGTGCGCGCGCGCGCCTCCATAACGGCGATCGTATCGAGGTCGATGTCGTTGCTGCTTACCCGCTTCCGGTACGCTGTCACGAGGTCCACGACGTTTTTCAATGAGCATGTCCGTCCGCGCACCGTCGTATTTCATATTTAAATGGACGCTTGGATATAGTCCGAACGAAATGATTCGAACTTATCCCGCTTCGAATATCTCCACGGCTTTATTTCTCCTCTCCGATATAGGCACTTTCGTGGCCGATCAAGATTAGAACGGGTAACAAGTCTCCCGTGCCCGAAGATATATTTTCTAGTCGGCTTAATAACACCGCTTCCACATAAAGCGTTCCCCCGAAAGAGACGATTGCCTCGACGAAAAATTATATTATCCGGATTAAAAACGGTTCCACGAGAAGTCCGTTAGTCGATGAATACCGGGACATCGCGTTTCTGCGTAAGATTGATTTACATCGATGCGTAGATATCGGTTGGATGATAAAAAAAAATAAATTGATTAATAAAAAGAATCTATACGATACTTTGCACGACTTCGATGTCTCCTCTGGCGCTCAAATATCGAATTTTGGCGCGTAAATCCACAATGATCGACATTTTCTCGTTTACGACACCAGTTTAATGGTGCAATGGAATCTGTAACGATGATTCGATCATTATAATTTCCAATTCTTCGATTGCACGAATTCCAGATACTTTTTTACCTAAACGAACTGGACTAATTGAAAACGAACGAACTTCTTCGTTATTTCTTCTTCTTGCGAGCGACCACAGATTTCGGTCCAGCTCGTACGACACACAGATGCGCGTTTAAACCGAGAAAAAAAGCGCGATCGGGAAGGAATTCAAATGATAATGCCTCATAAATCAGAATAAATCGTAACTGCGCCGTAACGAGCACCTGCTGCCGTAGCAACGAGCGGGAAAGATCGTGCGATGAATGAAAACGATAGCGAGATTATTACGCTGCCGTTGATACCGAAATGGAAAGTGCAAAGCGAAGCGACGTTCGCCAAACTGTCGAGATTTTTTCTCGCGAGAGTCGCGTCGGTATCCATAACTCCTTTCTTTACGTAACGCGACGTTTTGTACCGACCGCCTCGGAATTTCTTCGAACGTTCCCTCGTCGCGTCGAACACCGCGTCTTCGCATAAAGATTCGAATTTTTGTGTCCATTGTGTAGTCTTGTCAAGAAACAGAAATAAAAGGTGAAACGAAAAACTATAGACGTGATCGTACGCAAAACGACGGACAACGCACGGTCGCTACAAAACACGGAAGACGAGGAGAAGAGGGGAGGGAGGGAAAGAGAAGGAGGAGAAAGAGAACCTTAGGGGTCGTCCGACAGGGGAATAACTTCGAAGGAAGGAGAGCGGAACGAGAAAAGAAATGCCAGATAAATGGATGAGCTGTCGGAGTGCCGGGATTACGTATGACGGGACACGAGAACGGCGGAGGCGAGATGATATCTGGTTTGTGTAGGCACGGTGATAAATCTGTGGTCCTCCGTCAGGTGGAGAGGCAACGCGCGGATCGAAACGCGCGGTCTGCTGCTGCCGGGGGTCCGTCGGTGCAGCCTCCTTTGTCTCGTCGCTTCCGAACCAGCAGAGAATCGATCAAATCCTTACGAATTTCGCCACCGTGGAACGCGCCAGCCGTGGATCCATATCTCCATGGTATCTCGATCGACGTGAACGCCGACATACGGGTGGCTCCTTTACCGCGACGCGAGTTGACGTCCTCGGGTCGACTATTTCGGAGACTCTGTAATCGTTTTGCCATCTCGTTGTTCTTTCTCGTTCGTTTCGATATCGCGCGACGATATTTGTAAAGCGACGTTTAACGCATTCCTTCGTGAAAAAAGATTCGGTCGGATCGTGGTACGTTTCGTTTTTGATAAGAAGCGACGCGCGTTGCAATTTTCCAATCTCAGACGAATTGTTCCGAGACTCTACAATCGTCTTACTGTCTTGTTGTTCTTGATATTGTTGTTGTCTCGTTAATCTTAATATCGAGCTTTCTTCTTCTGGAAATGGCTTTCTTAACCTGTTAACCGGGGAATTCTTTTTTTTCGTTTATTTATATATAAAGCGGGACGTATTTATACGACGACATAACGAGACATAAGAAGCGACGCGCGTTGACGTTCTCTGATCGATTGGTTCCGAGACTGTGTAATCGTGTTTCTGTCTCGTTGTTCTTGATATTATTGTTCTCTCGACAATCCTTATAAAATGTCATACAAAATTTCGACGATTAACGCATTCCTTCGTGAAAAACGATTCGGACGAGTCGAGGTACGTTTTGTCCCTGATAGGAAGCGATGCGCTTCGTGGACATAATGTCGACGGTTGCCTCGTCGTCATGGGTATTGTAAATGCGTTTTAAAATGAAAGATCGTTCCGTCGGTCGTAGTTGACGATCGCTCGACCGATCGACGTAGGAACGTTTACTTCTGGGTGGCTACGCATCCCAAAAGTTGGCGCTAGCTAGCCGGAGTTATCGCTTGAATTTATCTACCGTCGAATCATCCTCATTGTCGTGCGAGTATTGTCGGCGATGTCATTGTCGTCGTCGTTCTCGAGTGTGATACCTGGAAGTCTCGATGTAAAAAGTGTCGCTCGCGTAATCGAACGTAATCGAAAATAATTCCATTCCTTCGTGAGCTCCGATTCCCACTCGACGGATTTGTTGGTTACGTAATAACGAGTGTGTTCAAATATTCTCATAACTTATAGCTCCTGCTTAAAGTAATACGAACACTCGTTATATTAGATAACAAGTTTGTTAATCACGATCGTTAAGAAAAGACACAGAATGGACCAACTTGGTCCGACAGTTTTTAACAATTTATAATTTTGGTGAGGTTTATTTTCAATTATTTTTTAGCGGATAATAAATAGTTTATGCAAATTTATAATGGCTATATACCCAGTTCAAGAGCGAATTAACATTATTGGGTTTTATTCGGATTACAATCAGTCAGTCGAGTTTGGCCCACCCTGTACAAAGTCTGCGAAGCAGAACGCGTTACACCGTTATACCGGACTAGCTGAATTATCGACTTTTCAACTGCAACTATCCAACAACACGAACAAGCAACCAGCAAACCATTGAATCTCATACAGACTCTTACCAGGCATTTATACCTAGAAGCTGTCCAAGTATCGCCTATCCTCTCCACATAGAGTTTTTCGAGATCATAAATCTTGATAGACTGCAACGATACTATATCAAAATTGACGTCGTAAGAGGACGTTGTGTTGGGTATCTCCTGGTATTTCCGTTCTCTCGTTTTACAAATTATTAGGACGAATTTAGGATAACTTCCGTGTTTTTATCAGACATTTATTTCGCTTTCATTGAACAAAAAATTATATTTATTTACTACGTGTTATCCACCTGCATCGGAAGTAATTTATGACCGAACCTAATAATTAATCCGAATAGCGATTGTTTTACAGCAGTAACTTCTTCGATATGTACGCGTCGTTACGAGCACGAATTATTTTTCAATGACGATAAAAAAATGACTACACCAATGTAGAAATTATACACGTTACGTGGGCACACCCGTGCCGACTCGTATTTTCATTATTCGACGGTTGTGAACCGGAATAAACCGATTTACGACTTCTCGCTCGCTCCGTTCCGGAAGCGAATCCGCGTAACTCGGCGAGAATGGAGAATCTCCGGCGCGGCTCCTTCAATTCCGCGATCAGCACCCGTTCGATGACAGGTTTAAGGGCGGCGGCGCGCCGTCGTCGCGCAAGAAGGGGTTGCCCTCCAGCTTGTCGCCGTCGGCCACCTTCTAAGAAGCCGTCGTCGTCGTCGTTCGACGCGGCCAAATCCAAAAGGATCGGACGTTTGTCAGGGAGACCGCCGAACAATATAAGGTGGAGGGGTGGGGGCTGGCTACAACATCGAAACTTTCATAATCCTCCAAAAGGGAAGGCCGGCGAACGACGCCGGTCGGACGACGTTTTAATCCGTAAACACGTCCAGCGAGAGACGTCTCACCGGTATTTTAACCGCTCCTCGTAATCTCTTTCGTTCGCACACGCACACGGCCGTACGTGATCGCGCAACAGCAGCATCGTGCCGAGAGGAAGCACGAGAAAACGGCGATTCGCGGTCTCTGCGCATCGCGACGATCGCTTTGCCTTGTTACGCGTTCAAATTTGATTAAAAAGAAGGGAAAAAATGGAAGCGACTCTCTCTCTCTCTCTGTCTTTCTTGTTTGGGCTTCGTAGAACGAACCGGTAGGATTATAACGAGGATTGGGGCCGTTCAAGGTCGAGGACTGAGCGCTTCCTCGATCGCGATTTTTGATTTTATTTTTATTATTATTATATATTATTAATTATAAATATATACTATTAATATATACATATTAACTATTATTATAATATATTTTCATTATTTTTTATTAAAATTTGCTTTTATTTCTTTACTTTTGTTAAAAGACCGAGAAAGGATTTTGTTTGTTCTTTTTTCAATTCTCGTTCATCGTACGTGGATTTGGAGCAGCGAATGGATTGCTACGACCGCCGTACAGTTTTCTTATTTTTTTTGGAAAGGTACTCGTTTCGTGAGCGTAAAAAAATAAATTTAAAATATTGAATGGTCGACCGTCGACGTAGTAAACTATAAAAAAGAAAGAGGAAATAATTAAACGATCGTTTCGATATTCGAAGCCCCTTTACGGAATCTTAAATCGAGAGCCACCTGGGTCGTTTGATTAGCATTCGCGCGGGGGTTGGTCGAGATGGCAGCTGTTTTCTATCGAAGGCACAACGTTCGGAATCGTGGGGAGCGAAATGAGGGTACGTACGGCAATTAGGCGTCGCTAATACGTTGGTAAACGAGCACGAACGAACGAACGAAGGAAAGGACGTCGCTCGTTTATCATTAGATCGCGAGCAAAGCGTTTTTGGGTCCACTGAAATAATCTCGCTGAAAAATATCCATCGATACCTATTGCGATTGAAACGTCATTATGATGAACGGACGGGCTAAGATTACCAAGAAACGTACAATATTACGAAATGAACGAGCGAGTTAGTCTGCGTCAAAAGCTCGCAGACTCGAGTGGCTAGACACCCTGTTAGTACCAACAGTCCGCTAAAGTATTATAATTTACCGAATGTCCACGCTTGAACAAATTGTAAATTCTCGCAGAAGAAAATATAAATAAATAAAAAGAACACCGTTCGAAGAGCAGATAAAATCAACTGCAATTTTTTCTCGTGCTGAGTTAACATGTTCTTTGCCATGCTGTTTATGAGATGTCATTTTCAGGCCGCGTGATATAATTATATCAGATCTAAAGTATTACAACAAGCACTTTTTAAATGCAAACTGCAAAACGAAAAACTAAAAGCTCAAATTTACATTGACAACCAATTATCACGCCGCGTGTACCGTTTTCGGTACACGACTGAAAAATTGCCGCAAACATCGTTGCGCCACATAAGACAGTGTTACCAGCAATTACTTTCAGATGAAAAGACGTTAATTTAAAAAAATTGAGCTTGGCATACGAATGCATTTTCGAAGGAAAACGTATCTCCTAGTATCGCTGTTCAATGATCGTTTCGTACGCGGTTGGATCGAGCCAAAGCAAACACACGTAGGTATCATCCAGCGAGGCGTACCTACCGACGTATCGCGCAAGAAAGAAAGGCAGAGAAGATCGGTGGTACTCGCAGCCCGGCAGGGTATAAAGGTTAATGAGCGCGCAGGCGCAACCTATTATTTCAGTCCGTTGGATTTCTCTTCTTCCCCCCTTGGCTGCTCTTCCTCTGGATGCGCTAGTCATCCCCGCGCCGACGCGCTGCCGGCTCTATCGCTTCGCTTTTCTTCGGCTTTTTTTTTCGTCGTTCGCGACGACGACGACGTCGACGTCGACGCCGAGCGCGGCTTCGCCAGGACTCGTCGTCTCTGTTGGTTCGATGTCGAACCGCCATGGGCGAGAGAAGGAGGAAAGGAAGTCGACGTCTCGGTAGGACGAAGGTAGAAGGAGTGGGAGCGAAAAAGGAGAGTGGGAGAAGACGGGAGAGGAAAGGTTCCCAAGAGAAGGGAGAAGTGGCAGACCTTGAGCTGCCACGAAGCTCTGGACGTCTTCATCCTGCCTCGAGCTGCTGTTGGCTGCTCGAAGAGAGAAGGCCACCGCCGCAGCCGCAGCCGTCTTCGTCTTCGTCGTCGTCTTTGCTGTCGATTTCGCGAAATCCTTCAAATTCGTGCGGTCGAGATCCTGCCGCCAGAGGCGAGGAGCGTTCGCCATTGATCATCGAAAGGAGAGGGAATCCTTGAGCGATCGGGAGAGATCGAGTTCTTACCGCGTAACTCGCCAGTACTCTCGGTTCTCACGCGATCCTTCGACGTTTCGACTCGTTTCAAGCTGGACGGATTTATTCGTCCTCTCGTCCATACGACGTCGTCAGTTCGAAACTCGCGGCATCGCGGGTCGATATCTGGACGGGATTCGATCGCAAGATTCCGTTTCCTAACCCCGGGAAAACGTATCGACAGCGTTTAACGCGCAACCATGCGGACGAACCACCCCAAGTCGAATGGATCCATCGCCGAGTTTATGTAGGACGTGTCAACAATGGGCTTTCCCTTATTTCGTGCGTGACAATTTAGTCGACGCTGATCCCGTCGCGGGCCGTGTAGGACCGAAGATCGGCCAGAGAGCACCGAGGAGCCAAATATTTTTCCGCACGAGAAATCACACCGGCCCCTAACCGCGCGATTGAAATTCCCCATTGTCGTGCCGTCGTCACGAGTGTCGAGTGCCCTCGATCCCAGAGTTTTTCAAACTTTCCCTTACCCCTGCGCGTGGTAGTTCTCCCTAGTGACATCACCGGGGGATTCTGACGCAGCCTGCCGATCGAAGCGACTCCTTTCCTGCCACTTCCTGTTCGTCGAGTTCGTTCGCTCGCATTTCGTCGGGAATACCGAGTTCGTACTGCCCGAGTCAACTGCTAAAAACACGACTTCCCTTCTTTCCCCTTGACCCCCGTGTCCATGTTTGCGTATGATCTTGGACTTGGATGGGAAAGGAGCTCGTGTTTAGTCACGTGTTTAGTTAAGGAAAAAATGGAGCGTGCTCGTACTTGTCTTGCAGAGTGAAAGACACGACTTCCATTGTTTTCCCTTGTCTCCCATATACCACATCGGCTGATAAATTCCCGGTCTAAAAATAATGCCCGGTAATGCAAAATAAAGCCTACACGTTCCT
>JAITYT010000541.1:908088-919671 GCA_025433975.1 Liostenogaster flavolineata
TCCACGTGTTAAGTAGCGTGCTTAACACTTTGTCGGGGGCACATTAATCGTATTGCCGTTAGGTTGGCGCCGGCGAGTGTCACGCAGGTTTTACTAATTTTAGTAGAATTTTAGTAGTAATGTAAGACTTTAACAAAAAACAAACTGATAAATTGGGAAAGAAGGATAGCGAAGATTGGCAAAGTGTTAAACGAGAGTGACCTGTGGGTAGTGTCCCTTCCTTATTCTTGATCAAGACAAGGACTCACCTCCCGCATTTAATAATAATAAAACAATACTAATAATAATAATAACAACAATAACAATAATAACGGCGAAGCAACAAAGAATGATAATCATAAAAAACGGTTAAGGAGAATACAAAATAAAGAATAGCGTGCGTCTGAACGTAGTGTGTACACCTTGGAAGTCGCGCTACCAATCCTCTCTAGAGCGCAGCCGCGCCGCTGCCGCTATCGTATCGGCGTTTGTTTATGCTGAGGTTACTTTCCTATAATTCTCTCGGTTATTATACTCGGCTACCGCTGCCAAGCCGCTACAGACGTATGGTTCGAGACGTCCGTAACGTCAACGATTTTGCGCGTAGTGCAAACGAATCCGATTTTATCTTAGGCTATATTTTGTTTTTATAAATTATCTTGCCTATTAAATAGAAGATTATTAGATATAATTTGTACTAATCCAGTTGTATCGTTACCTTACCATCACACCTATTATCTAATCCTAAAATAATACATCGTACCAACAATGCAAGGCGACTGTCTCTAGACGCGTCTCAACGATAAATATCAGCCGTCGTCGTTTCCGCCATCGATAATTTTTCCTGCATTGCGATCGACAGTTTTCTGAGTTTACGAAAAAAGTTTTAATCTTAACGAAAGCCTGTTAGCTGTGGTTCCGCGACCGCCACAACTTATGTACTAAGTTGGTGTTAATCGTCGTAGCTCTTCAAGAAATTATCGTTAAAAGTACATCTTGCGTCATTTTACTATGCCGATGAAATAAACTGTTCAGAACTGGTGAAATTTTCTGGATTTTACTACCAATCAAAATCGTCCGTTTGGTCGACGACTGTTTTATCGCAGTGCGGCGTTTAATTAGGACATAGTCAAACTCTCCGTTGCTCTCTGATCTAACTTCTGTTGTCTAAGTGTTGCTTTCACCGACAAGATCGTTCCGTTCCGCTCGACTCGTTGGTCAGGATAAAAATGGCCTAAGAAGAGACTCTCAAGCGGAAAAGACGCATAGTAACGTTAGAATCGTTGCACATTGGAAGATCGTATTTTCTTGCGTTATTATTTATATCTCGTTCGTCGTACTAACGTACGTAAATGATCGTATGATCGCGGATGCGCGTGGGCGGAAGCTAGTTACGACGGCGCGTAATATTGACATTATGGCGGCAATGCTTCCAGATCTATCGATCATTAACGCGACTCTTCGATGTAAAACACGAATCCATAAATTGTCGGACCTATAAATATTCTTACGGAACTCGTAATCGTACGGCGATTGCTCCGCTTTCTTGCTATATAACTTTAGAATCGCTTTAGAATCACAGTAGCAAAAAGATGTGCCGCACGCGTTACTTCGATGTTGCATCGTTTAACGATTTACAGCGGACGACTTCGAGATCGGTTTGATTGTTTGCTCGAATCCATTAACAACTATCCGATACCCACCGATGTTTGCTTTGTAACAGCTGTATTCGATGTTTTAACGACTTCGTCGTGTCGCCACATGTTTCTCGAGCGAGGGAGGTCGTTAAAAACGTAGTTTGAACTTGGATTTTCGTAAACAGAGACCCGACGACGTAAGTAGGGGCAGTAAAAATATCGAAATCGCTTACCACGAGCGCGTCGAAGCTGATATGACGCGCATCGCGTCGAAACAGTCGCTTAATTTCCAATCGAGTCCAATTCGTTCACGTAGACACTCCCTAACGGACGATAAAAAGCGACGCTTACACCTTCCTGGACAGATTTATCTCCGGTGGCCGAGAGACGATAAATTCCACCAAATTTACGGGTCGATAATCGACTGGAAATTGTGAGAAACGTCGTAGGAATTGCGTAAAATCGTAAAACGATTACCAGGTAACGCAAGATTTTACGGCAACGTACGGAAACCGTTAAAAGAAGATAAGACAAGAAAAAAAAAAAAAATACGTACATAAGAACGAATACGATTCGAGTCGTTTCGCATCGCGCCGAGACGCGTCGAGAAAACGAAAGAAACTCGAAGGCTCGACCGATCTCGAAGCGGTCGATAGGAACACATCGACGACTTAACGACGACTACGCTCGATAAATCGTGAAAAGGAGGCGCTCCGCACCTTTTCTGGATCGATTATCGGGTTGGAGGACTCTCCTCCTCGGCCTCGAGAGAAGTCGGCTCGCGTTATGAAGGTACACGGACGAACGGATGCACGCACACATCGGAAGATTCGGCGAGCGAGAATGGACGTTCGAGAGCCTAAATACAGGTTCGAAAAGGAGAAACGAATTACCTACGAATCGGCTCGGTCTCCTTCTCTTTACTTTCCTATCTCCCCCTATCGACCTTTTATCCCTTTTTCTCTCATCGATTTCTCGTGGACCGGCGAAAGCGGTTTCTTTCATCCTGGTCTTCGTATTCCTCCTCCTACTTCTCCCTTCCACCCTCTCCGCCACTTGGGAAAACAAGAAAGGTCTTCTCGCCTTCGAGGGGCTACCTCGTCTGCTCCTTCTTTTTCTTTTTCTTCTTTTTATTTCTTCCCTTTCATCGTCACCTATATTCGTATCCTCGACGCCTCGAACGTCTCCATTAGAATAGGGAAACGGTCGCAACTTCGCGATTGCCCAATTTGCCACCGATCGACAGGATTTCGCTTGGGGTGCCAAGCCTCGCTAACGCGTTATCGAACATTCCGAAGGAAGTCGTTTCGTTTCGTGTCCGTTTCTCTTTGCTTATTTTTCGTCGATCGCGTGGGATCTTTCGCTACGAGGAGGTGCGTTTCTTTTCCCTTTACTAGCGTTTAAAAACGTTTGTTTTAAGTTCCCTGTTAATTCGATGACAGAATTATACAAGCGTGACGAGTCGGGTGTCGAAACGTCGAGTCGGAATTTCATCAAAGTCTGAGTGCTGTTCCATGACGAATTTTACGATTATGATTCTTCACTTTTCGATGTTTCGCAACCAAAGACGTCACCTTCGACGGAGGAGGCGAATGTTTTTAGAAAAATCATTGCGTAGCGCGACGTATCTGCGAACACGAGGCGAAATTTATGATTTTTTTTTGATCGCTCTTTCGCTTTCAATCACCCATTAAGTAGTTAACCGCGTTCGACGTGTATTCACGTCGTGGAAAATAAAAAATTACCATTCCATACAAAAATTCAAAATTTCAATAAAATGTAATAAGAATATTACTTGGCGGTATGCATCCTTTATATTACCAACGCAATTTCTATATATTTTATGGCGGCGTTCGACGATATTCTTCTATAACATAAATGAGATGCACAGACTAAAAATTTTGCTTGGATTTTTTACATATTTCCTCGGTTATTATCAAAATAAAGTACAGGATTACACTTTATTATACTTGATGGAAAAACTACCAAACTGAAATCAATTGAATTTCTTAAAATTATTATTTGACAGTTTTTAAGTTTTTAATAACAATAATCTTTCCAAGAATGAATTGTTAATTTTTTACCACATAGAAATATAATTCTTCCTCGTTTTTCGTAAAACTTTTAAAAGAATTATTTATCATGCGTTCAACGTGTATACTCGTCATTGCTTGATTTTAATTCCGCACTCTGTGAGAGATTTCTAAAACTAAACCTCGCATTTAAGAGATTAAATGGACATTTCGCATCTTGTCGACGCCTTTTCGGACGTTCAAGTCAAGTTCGAGTCGAAACGTCGATCGTCCTCAAGACGAATCAAATCGCGGTCGTCGCTTCTCGATATTCGGAGACGCCAAGGCCGTTCAAGGCAAATTGGCCGACCTTAGCGCGGATCGAGCCGCGTTTTGCCACTTCTTTTGCGGCTCGGGGCGAGTCGTCAACGATTTTG
This sequence comes from Liostenogaster flavolineata, assembly GCA_025433975.1. Classification (NCBI taxonomy): domain Eukaryota; kingdom Metazoa; phylum Arthropoda; class Insecta; order Hymenoptera; family Vespidae; genus Liostenogaster; species Liostenogaster flavolineata. The sequence goes on from JAITYT010000541.1 coordinate 912,154, forward strand.
TTGCTGCGCGAGTCGATTATAGTATCCCCTTAATTCTTCATTTTCCCTTTCGTTGCGGTCGGGCGTAAATATAAGCATATACACGCCCGTGAAATTACACGTCTATTAACTTACGTAATATTCGCGCAAGTATTTTGCAGCTGGTACGATATTTGTTTCGAGTGGTCCAGCGTATCGCCGCGACCCACGGACTATTTCAGACGAGTCCTCGAGGGTATTCGCTTGTAAACGCGCATGAAAATTGGTAATCGTCGATCACGTATCGAGGAAGGCGCATTTTAAACGACGGAGGTCTCACTTTCGTCCTACATTCCGTTCGTTCGATGTAAATCGAGAAATTTCCCCTTTACTCCTTTAACCCTTTTAGTGCCAGTAACGATATATAGTTGCGCATCTAACAGTACCTTACTATTCGCATTGCGAGAGAACTCTATTTCAAAATGAATTTATAAATCGTTATAAATAATTTAATTTCATTGCAAGAAAATTAAAAAAAATTGTTTCTCGATTTAACTTTTTATTATATTCTATGCTGGTTGGTGCCGAGACTGCCAATACATTGGAACGATAATCCGTTTGTTGCTTGTTGTGTAGCATGGAGTTATCCTTTATTTTTGTTGTCTAATATAATTTATTTTATTACAAAATTATTGGAAATGCAAAGTATATATTGGGTTCTCCGGAAATTTCGTGCCGATTTTGCCAAATTAATTGTATAATATATGTAATTATTTATTATATATATACGAAAATATATAATAAAAAATATAATATAAATAATAAAACAATAAATAAATTTAAAAAAAAACTAAAATCGGCACGAACTTCCCGGACAACCCAATACTTCGTACTAAGTAGTCTATGTAAAGCTGTGATGAAACGATGATTTTTCTTGTGTATCAATACGTTTTGTAAAAGAGAACTCAATTTTTATCTTTTTCACAATGTTTTATAATTATGCTATTCATATGATTTTCAATAAATATCGAAAAACTATTGCCATTACTTTATTCTCCCTTTCTTTCGTAATACGTTGCTTTTTGAATTATGTAAATATCATTTTTAATTCGGTTTTTATGAGCTTTTTCCGAAACCTTAGTTTATTCGTCAAATTCGTCCGGTTATCTTCGCTCAGGCACCCGTTTTTCGCCCGGCACTAAAGGGGATAAGAAAATTGCTCGACGACGGAACGTTCCAGGCAGCCGTTGAGATATGAAACTCTCGAGCTTCCTTGAAAATGATCGAGCTCGTAACCACTTGGCGTACCATGCGGACGCGTATAACGTTTGGAGCGATTTTGTACGAGAGAATCGAAGATAATTCGAGGAAAGTCGAATCGGTTTCGTCGAAGCCGAAGATATGGTTGGGAAAAAACTCGAAACAGGTGGCGGCGTTCGATGAAAGGAAGCGTCAGTCGGGAGACTCGTTCGAAACGACGCAACGATGTCCCACGTCGTCCAGCGACATAGACGCGAACGCCTCGAAGATAAACGCGAGGTAGCGAGATTTGGCAAATTATCGGTAATCTTCGGAAATTGCCGCGACATAAATCACGCCGGTGGATGCGTTTCTTGCACGGCCGTCCTATCGCGTATTACGCGTAATACAGGATAAAAGTAATTAGAACTCGCTCCACGTGTAACTGAAATCCTCTGTAATGAAACTCGTTAAACTTGCCGCGAAGCAGGAGAAAATGCAGGTAGGATCATCAATCTTTGCGATGGTGCTCCGCGAAGATAATCTTTGACTTATCAAGGTGCCCGTAACAGGCGGATCGAGCTTCGCAGCGAATTTATCTTTGGACGATTTCGTGAATATTCCGAGCGACCTCTGCACTTTCTCACGATACTCGTAAGCGATACGTCGGATGTTCGAAAGCGTCCCTGTTAAGAAAAGGATGCCGGAAGAGTCCTATTTTCTTTGCTTTGATGCGTTACATCGATTAACAGTTTTACTGCCACGATGGTCATTAGAAACCGGAGCGCTTGAACTACTTACAATTGTAAGAGTTGAATGAAAATTGACAGTGTACTTTGAACATAACCGTTAATTAGAAGATACTTTGAAAGAAAAAGTGCCCCATTGAATGATTAACATTTTTTATTAGAACATCGAAAATAAAAGATTAATTTCTATGAAATCTTGCATCTAGCGGTGCACTGTGTTAAAACATTTAAAACAAATGTAGCTCGTCAATGTGATCTGAGTAGTAAGTGGTCACCTTTTTGGTCTGATTAAGTCCAGAAAACAAAAGTTAAGAAAATGAATATTTTTTAATAGATTAATTATTAAAATGTTAACCTCATTGGCTTCTGAGCGACTCATTTATAGAAATGAACAAATGCTGTTTACTAATATTTTCTGCACGTTTCAACAATATATTTTACACGTTTCTCTTATGACGAATAACGAATGAAGTTCTGTTTTAATTTGTCCCTATCAACCATTGCTAAGGCGCCACGGTAGTCACGGGTGATGAACGCCCCATTGAGTAAGAATGTTGTCTTATATCCAATTTATTATTCTTTTGTCATATTAAGGCTCTGTTCAACATCCGACTACACTGTAGTTCAAGCAAAAACGAAGGCAACGTCAAACGCATCGAGGAAATCGAATTTACTTGAAAGAAATTTCCGAATCTCTATAATAATTTCATGGAGTAAAATATTGCCAGGAGCAAAACGATCGAACAACGCGTTACCCGTAACCAGTCGATCCGATCATCAGGAGCCAGATGCGACCGACATCCGCCTCCCTGTGATAAAACCTGAAACGACCTTGAGCCTGAAGGAGTCGTCGAACGTGGGCGTCACGAGTACCGATCGCGATTCCCCGGTAGTATTTTCCTCCTCGTCGGTCTCCTTCAATGGTAATAACGTTAACGAGTTTTGCAAAGGCGGCACTGCCGCGGAATTCATCGAACTGTAATGAGGGAAGAATTAGCAGCGGCACCGATTGAAAACGTCGGCCGTAGAAGCGGCGATGCTTACCAACACCGATCGCCACCATGCTCGTGATTTCTTCGTGCAGGGCGATTAACGGTCATCGCGAAGACGCTAGCTCGTAACGACCGGTGCGACTTCCTCGTGCAGGCAGAAGCGATACTAGCGGCAGAGCAGACCGGCGTAGATATTAGGTCTACCGGAAAGTTTTGTCGTTTTTGAATGAAAAGAGACCAATATGTTTGCGATAGATTAATTAATATTAACCGAATAATCTAATTTATATTATTATTATTATTATATAAATTATATTATGTTATATTATTATATGTACAATAATATAATTATATATATATATATATATCGAGCACATACATAGAAATGCAATGGTCGAAGGAGTCGATATTGAAGTTTGTGATGACATTATGTGACAGAACTTTCCAGCAGACCTTCTTGAATATTTCTGGCCACTCGCTAAGATGGCTAGAGGAATTTTCTTTCCATCGAATATTTTCACGTGTATCGTTTGAGAAACTTATATTTTAAACGACGAAAAAATCTACGAGTAAATACACTCGTTCCAGTAGCTTTCGTCGTACTCGTAAGAGTTCGATTTTGTCTCTTCCATCGTCGATGTTGGCTCGCGCGTGATTTCATCCAATTCGAATTGAAATTAACTTTGTTGGGGATTTATTCAGCGAATGAAAACAAACGGACGCGAATAGCGAAGATCTAAAATGTATTTAATAAGAGAAATCTACAGAGGAGAGAATACGTCTAAATCGAACGACGAGCACGCTGTTACTAAAGCAAAAAGAGCCTGAAGAGCCATCATATAATCATAAAAAAACGGTCAGGTCTAAGGGATGACGTTTACGACCCTCAGGACCCAAAGAAACTTTCGATCGACAATAAGAACGGCAACTTCTTACCCAGGGAACAATGAATCGATAAAATGAAGATTCCTCGATAAATTTGATCAGTTTTAACGCATTGCTTTAAATCTGCATTTGCCGAGGTAATAGCGTGTTCCTAACTAACTCACGTATTTCATCTTGGATTTGCAAAATGTTCGTTTCGAACGATAGAGTAATACGTTGGGGAGCAAGTGCTCATAGTCCATGGAAAATAACGACCTCGACGAGCGCCTCGAAGCGCCTATGATGCCGAAAGGGTTAATAAGCGTCGACTTCAGCTCCTAGCAAAGACAAAGTGTAGCAGTCTGACTGGAGTTTCGAAGGAGAAGCGCGAGTTCTCCTATTTTCGCGTCTGCGGTTTTCCCCTTCCTTCTTGATTAACGCCGCGGGCAGCGGCTCGCGACGCGACGCTACGTGTGCCGAGGGGAAAAGATGGCTTTATTGAAGGTAGTCCGGGCGATAACGACACTCCACTCGACGTTTTCTGTACCGCACGCTTGTAAATCCGAGGAGCGCTCGTAAAACCGCTTGGACGTATGCAAATTTAGGTATACTTTTATTAGACCTGTCTCCTTTCGGTATCGGCGTGATTCGAGCACCGCTGTAATAAAATGAAGGGCCAAACTTTCGAAATTGGGTCGATAAAAGATTCCCGACGAATCGACCAGGTGCTCGCTATTTTGAATAATCCCCGCTTCCAACGGTCGACAGGAAATTTCACTCCCTTCAGATCGAGACACTCGAATGACTCCCTTTGGTAAGTTGGAATACCAGAGCTGGCTTCGATAGGATCGAAAAAATCGTTTGACTGCCACGGTGGTCGTTAGTGACCGGAGCGTTTGAACTATTATACTTCCAATTGTAAGAGTCGAATGAAAATTGACAGTGCAATTTGAACATAACCGCTAATTGGAAGATATTTTTAAATAAAATGTGCCCTATTGAACGATTAAACATTTTTATTAGAACATCGAAAATAAAACATTAGTTTCTATGAAATCTTGCATCTAGCGTTGCATTGTGTTAAAACGTTTTGAAAATAAATCTGGTCAGTTGGTGGCTATCTTGTTAGTCTGATTTTTGACAATTTTAGACAAATGCTTTATTTATAATTCTTCTGCATGTCTCAACAATATCTTCTATACATTTCTCTTACGATGAAATAACGAATGCGAATTTTTTGTCGGAAGAAACGAAGTCCTATTTTAAGTTGTCCCTATCAATCGTTGCCAAGGTTCTAGGCAAGGTTGCAAGGTGGTCACCCGTGACCATCAATAAAATGAACGCTTCATTGGACAAGAATATTGTCTTATATCACTAATTTATTATTATTTTGTCCTTATATGCTTTGAACGATAAAACTATTCCCGCGGCGTCCTGAGGAAAATATGGGATTTCGACGTGGCAGTCAAAGGGTTAAACGAAAGAATCGAAACGCCGTGATGCGGTGCATCGAGATCATCGTAAAAGGTACGTTACAAACGTTGCCTACGAAAGATGGGAGTCGTGGCGTCAGCGACCTCGACTGAAAAACCTCTTAACCTAGCCGCTTCGAGACTAGACCGTTCGTCCAGACGGCGTGGGTAACCTCGCCTATCCTAACTCGCCGTGTCAAAGGTTAACGAGCTACAACGAAGAAATTTAGTCGTAACGATCGAACGCGGGTGGTGCGTAATCGAGAAGGTCAAAATACCTTACGGAGCTTACGTCCATGTGACCAGGTAAATGGAAAAGGGTTGCATACGCCATCCGACAAGGAAGGACAGGACGAGAGCCCCGCTGGCAACATCTACCGTCCTTCCCTCCTCGCGCCGCGTTACTTCTTATTTATATCGGCTGCTAAGCCGTGACTTCAGGGTTTACCGGCTACGATCCGGCTTTAACATCGATCTCGCGGGCTCACTTACACGTGTATTCACCCTAAGGTCGGCCATAGACGCCGAGATTCGGCCCAACCGCTCGCGGCGAAGCTGTATCTCATCCGGTACCTGCCTCATCCAATAACAACTAGAACAAAGGTCTTTAAAGTGGCCCCGCTATCGTTTTTATCCGTTTCGTTCACTCCGATGATCGGATTGTCCCTTTTAAAGCGCCGTGAGATCCTCCGTGCATTGTCGATTGCCGGTTTATGGCACGGTCTTCTGCCTTTTAATTTACGAGCCATTCCCACTGGCCCGAACTACCTCGTAAATGCAAAACAAAGATGTGAAAGGCGTTACGTTTTACCTCGATGCGTGTCTCGACATCGCTGCTCGAATAATTGTTTTTAAGGCGCCGTGTCAGCACGGTAGGGGTTCGAGAAGGCAAGACGGGACTTTTGTTTCTGTCCGGTGCGCTCAGAAATTCTGGAAAGCAGGCATTTGATGGTCGGAATTGTAGATTCTACCATGAATCGAATTTTCGTCCAAGTTTAATTTTATAGAGACCCGAGCAACGGGCAATTCATTTTCTTTTTAATTTAATTCCCTAAAAAATTGATATGCATTTTCTCCTACAACGTCTTTAAGAAGTTACGCTCTCGACTAAATCACGTACGGTATTATCAAAATTCTAATCTATTTGTAAATGTTATTAGTGTCGCCGGAATACATGCTGCGAGAGATAAAGAATATCGTTATGCAGAATCGATATAAAGTTTGGTTTGGTCGGTTTCAATAAAAAATGGAACGATAGAGCGTTGAACTAGCGTTGAAAAGGTGGTTTGACTTTCTTCTCAACTTTTTAAATTTCTTAAACGAGTCCGGTAAAATCCGTTATTTTGCGATTGACAGGATGATAATTTGTGAAAAGAGCGAAGATCAGAATGGTCGAAGATTAATAATGGAGCTTCACAGAGATATGTTTTACGATCTGCTTGTAAGATATTGTCTTATTATATAAGACAATTATCGTCACGCGTCTCCCGAAAAAACGACGTTACGTTGTTCTTCGAAAACTTTAAACCCATCCTTAAAGGAAAAGCATAACCAAACGGAAAAGCGAAAGCGAGAAATTTTCTCGACTTTCGGTCTCTTCTATTTCACAATAAAATCGTAGGAATCGAACGAACGAAATTCAAAGGTTCGATGGAATCTAAAAAATACAAAAAAAAATTAAATCAAACGTATAACGATATTCATACTAACCAACTTCGAATTTGAAATTTGAGAATGGGTTAAAAAACCATACGGGAAAAGAGTCGTGGATCTTAACGAGGAGCGAATAACCAGATCGGAGGAAATTGCGGCTGGAACGCACGCACCGATATTATCACCTCGTTTGTTGACCCGATACACAAGCTCTGCGCGTGAGTCGTCAATTGACGATTATAATTATTCGAAGTAAATTATGCGCGGCTAGGAGGAAAACGATTCCACGACGTCTTCGTCGTCGTCGTGGAGCTACATATTCCGCGCGAGGATGCACTCGTGGCTGCAGCCGCCGCCGCCGCCACCGCCGTTGCACCGGTGGTTGCAGCCAATTTGCGTACTTCTATAAATACAGGTACCGGTGCTGCGCGAGGCGCTCGAGTACCGAGGAAATGTTTCTAGGCGTTCAGCATCGCTCGTATACCGTACTATACATAATGCATGAGGCCCTTTCTATATACAACGTGGCAGCGAGGCAACATCGAGCTCGTCTCTTCCAAAGGTTCCTCTTCTCTCTCTCTCTCTCTCTCT
>JAITYT010000541.1:919786-936096 GCA_025433975.1 Liostenogaster flavolineata
ATTAATTAGGGAGCCGCGCGAATTATCCGCGGACGATGAGTCCCGAGAAATCCCCGTCGACGTCGGTATCTTAACCGCGGATTTGAATAATCTGTCCAGCGTTAAACGATTTCCGATCGATACTTTTTCTTAGAACGACCACGCGCACCTGCGAATACGAGCTCGAGCATTATAACGTTGCCGAGCGCGGGAAGATGATTCGAGAGGATGTCGGCGGTCGCCTTTGGCGATTTCTAACGTGAAATACAACGAGCGAGAAAGCGGACTTTACGCGCGTTCCTTCGCATCGGTATGCGCGCGCGTGTTCAATGCTAAAATGTCGAACGAGAAGATCCTTCCTCGAGAAGGATTTTCGTCTCGATCGAACTCCTTTCGCTCGATCCGTTTTTTAACCGTGTTCTTCGTTGTCTGTGATTTTATCTGCTTCGGAGAGAAAGAGCGGCAAAGGAAAATCCTGTTTCCTCTTTGGAAGAGGAGGAGTTCGCGCGTGTACTATCGGAAATTGTCTCGCTTAGAACTACCACCATTATATCGTAAAGAACGTTGGACGATGAAAGACGTCGCTATATTTTACAGAAATAATCAACGGATACACGTGGAATATACTTCTGATTTATCTATACACGTTCCTCGCTTGTACCTGGGTAAGATTAACTTCGTCGAGGATATATATCCTTTCGGGGAAATGTAGGAAGTGCTTCTCTTCTTTTTTTCTTTAGGAATTTGACATCGACGAGAAACGACTCGATCTAAACGTTCGTCCGGTGTTAAATACGACGCGGAAGTCCGATCGAAGTCGAGTCTGTACGATCCGGTTGGTTCGATCCTCGAGTAATCTCGGTATTTTCGATTTTCTGTCTTTCGATACGATCAGGCTCGAGGAAAGTTCGGAAATTATTATTCGCTAATCTCTAGGCCGAGTGTGACTCGGCGCAAGAGACGGCGACGTTGACGTCTCTCGAGTCAACGACGTTAATACAAGAAAATTACGACGCTAATTCGAGTTCCATCGAAAGCGCGTTTCCTTATCGAACGAATAAAAGCCGTGACACGGCACGGAGTCGCATTCTATCGGCAACGCATTCGAGGTTAATTGATAACGGTTAAGATTCGAGGTAAAAAATGCATACCGACGTTTATCCCGCTAAAGGTAAAAGGTTCGATCAAGAGAGCTCTTAGACGAGTCCTTTGTCGTCGACTTCGTCGTCCTCGTCGTATGGTCGGGTCGAGAGGGCGAGCTATCGCGTATATCCCCGCGTCGTTCGATCCGAGAATTTCTAGGGAAGAATTTCAAGTATCGGCGCGCATGCATATGCATGCGCCTACTGCGTATGCGCGAACGCTGCTAGACATCGGATAGGAAATAACTGCCAATTAGCGCGAAACCCCGACGTTGGAAAAGAAGAGTTTACGCGGCGCGCGTTCTCTTGTTTTCTACGGTGACTCATTTTTCATTGTTCCTACCGGTATCGTCTCTGTCCTCCTCCCTCTTCCCGTCGGTATCCTGAAATTCGGCGGTACTCTCGTCGTGACTAACCGAGAATAGTTGCAGCTGACGTCGCAAGTAAGGAAACTACTCGTCCATGGACGGATTTCGGCCTCGATTCTGCCCTTAGTGCCTGGGAAAAGGCGCGGTAACACCGTGAACAATGCAAAGGGGGAGAACGCCTAGAAATGGTTCGCGTTGTCGAGTGTTTATTCGAACAAACAAATAATGCGAGGAACTAATAGCGGGATTAGACAAATATTTAATAATAAAAGGTTACGATCTATAAAAAATGTGTTGCCATTACGACGAGGAAATTACCGAACTTAGAAAGTCTGGTGAGCCACGCGCATCGTACGATCTGGAAAACTGTGCTGAAAAACGTGGCTAAAAGACGACCATTTCGCTAGGGTCGAGCAAACCTTTTTTAGACACAGTGGTAAGAACGGTAACGTCGTATTTGACTGTAATGAATCAAGAAGAATATATGAGTCGCTTAAAAGTTAATGAGATTAAGTAAAGAAAACTGATATTGAGAAAATTAAAATTAATGTTTTTTAATACCACTCATTTTTAATATTTCTGGTATATTATTTTGATCGGAAAAATGTATAAAGTTTTTATTTAAGGGTAGAGACTCTGTAACAAGACGAGATATGTAGAAAATGTGTAAATAAAAACGTGAGTATTTATTGGGACAATGGCAGCGTTTAAAAACTTTATACCTTTTGGCAACTGAGCAGTTAAGAAATTTAGGTAAAAATGATACAATAACATTTGTTTTCATAAGTTTTATGTTTATTCGTCATAACAAACTTCTTTCGAGTTATCTAAATTTAAATTTTCATTTCCATGTGTTGTAATAAATGCGGTCATATGTTCTACGTATGTTTTCGTTATCCGACGATGCATCGGTATCAATACGCTTAACTTTCCTTGGATTATGATAAAATGACATATCTTTTTCACTGAGTTCTATTTCCTTTGACATTTTTATTTTCTATACCCTTACGATGAATTAATTTTTACTTCAAGTTCTTACAATTTTTACAACAAGAAGAAGAATAATTTAGTTTTTATTTCAAAGTTGATGTGAGAAAGTATTGACAAGAAGCGGACTTATTCTCAATGACTTCTGAAATTATAATATAACATATTCAGAGGCTAGAGAAAAACGGCTATCTGACCTACCAAAAACAAAATAACGAGTAAATCCTTTAATGACTAACAAATATATTATTTTTTCCATTAGAATTTGCAAAAATCAGAAAATATGAAAAAATGGACTTTACCGCATTGGCTTCCGTACGATTCGTGTATCTTTAATAATATGAAAGAGACTTCTCTTTTACGTTTTCTCTTTTTTCTTCGCTGAAATAATTTCGTTCTGCCGATGTACGTTAGCTCGATGTCGAATGAAACGTCGTAAAATCGAATTACGAGAGAAATCTGCGATCCTGAAAGAACGAAATCGCGCGTACAAATAACGACACGCTGTGCAACGCGAAGCGTTATCGCGAACGAGATCGAACGTAAGGGCAATAGCTTAGACATTTTTCGTCGGATTTTCGCGGAGGTGTCGCCGCGTTACGAACGCGCCGCTGAATCGGGCTATTTATAGGTCCGCTTGCAATTACGCAAAAGATACGCGGCGTTCTCTTATCCGCGTTCGCGATCGGCCACTCGAGCCTGAGAGAGATCGGTAGCGCGATTCCCGTAGGATTAGTTTTCGTGTTTCAGTGAAAGTTCGTCTTCCGCAAGGAGTAATGCTTGGCGGATCTCGCCTCGGCAATCCGGTTCTTACGGTAATTGTGCAAGCCGCAGTCACGACCGTTCCTACCACCGCGCAAACGGAGAGACAAACGTAGAAACAAGTTATGCATACAGGTGCATCGATTACATATTTGATCGGATAAATAATTTATGAAAGGCTACTCTGCTCGCCGTCCTCGAGAAAAGTGAATGAAACGCTCGTTACGAATTCCGATCGCTCGGTCACGATTCCACCTCCGAGCGCCGTGGTAATCGTGGTCGACTCGCGTTACCGCACCGCGCCGGATATATTTTTAAACGATTTTTCCACCGAGCTGCTTTACTTTCGACGTTGCGCGAGAATCCCAGGAAGTGGCTTTTCCGTTTGGCGGTAGTTGGAAGATTCGTTGCATGAAAAAGGATTTGTTCGAGATCGTTTCCGAGGGAATTATGAAACGTCCATTGTAACAGATAAATTTCTTAGTTGACGTTGCTCATTTAACTCTTCTATATTCCGAGATTTTTCTCTCTTAATTTCGTGGCAGGCGAATTTTGAATAGTCTCGTTTTGCCATCGAATCGAAACAATGCGTCGCCATCCGACAATGGAATGTCTTCTATTTGAGTACGCGCTAAAAAATCGTAGAGAGTATCGTTGCCATCGGTGTTGCACGATTTCCATAATCAGAGGACGTTAATCGCTGATTTCCGCGTCTCGAAGATCGGCTGAATCACGCGAGTCCGTGTAACGTCGCAGTAGAAACGCGAACTGACGTTTGAGCCTGGGTAAAAATTGCGAAGCTACGTTTCCTCGCCTAATATCTCACGGCGACTAGGTTCGTGACGATGCACGGATGATGCATGGACGTTATCGAGTCGCGAAAGAAACGCGCGCACGCCTTACTAGGTATGAGCGAGGAGGAGGAGCGTCGAGACGGAGCTCGGACAGCATCCTCGAGCCTCGAAGTAACGGTAAGCTCACGTGCGAGTTCCTGCGGCCTCTCGAGTCGCGCACGTAAATAATCCTAGAATCTCCATCGAGATGTGCGTCGAAAAGGATGTCAAGTCTCGCGACTTTCGTTCACTTTGTTCCTTTGAACGAGAAGTTGGGGAAATTTCTAATTGTAAGTTTGTGGGTTTTGAGATCGCGTCGAAGTGAAATAATCGAAGAATTTCTATCGTGAGATGCGTCGAAAAGGATGTCGAGTCTCGTGACTTTCGTTCACCTTGTTCCTTTCAACGAGGAGTTAGGAAAATGTCTAATCGTAAGTTCGTGCGTTTTGAGAAGCCAAATAAAATTGTCTCTAAAGGTGAGGCGGCGAGACGAGGTAATCGACGAAAGATATATTAAATAATTCTGAAGACTCTATTGCGTCGAAGAAATTCGCACGAGTCGCGATTGCCGTCTACTTTATCGTCTTAAACGAGAAACGAGGGAAAATTTTCGAGATTGCCGCGAAGCCAGATGAAATTCTCTCTAAAGAAGAGGAGCCGAGACGAGGGGATCGATGATAGATCAAGACGAACTCGCGTACGCGGGTCTGCGGATAACGACGCTCCTCTCCCTCCCATCGTTCAGTGCTTCAAGAACGCGGATCGCGACGGAGATTTATCTGCCACGAAGAACGCTGACGCTGTTGCCTCGCACCATCGGCTCCACCCCTTTGGTAATCGCGCGGGGACCGAGGTGGGGGGCGCAGGAAGGGGGTCGAGACACCGTTGAATTCCGAATGCGCGGCGGACGCGCGAGCAGAAGAACGAGACGCAGAACGATGTGAAATACGACGAGGAGGAGAAGGACGAAAAGGATGGAAAGAAGGAAGGAGAGAAGGGGGGGGGGACGGGAGGAAAAAAGGGAAGGGTCGCGACGTGAATCGAGTCGGGAAGAAACGAACGATTCCGAGCGATTCGGATCAGAATTCAGAGCGCATTTGTGCCGCCCTCGTCGTCGCCCTTCGAGATTTACGAATTCGCGTTTAGATCTTCTTCTACGTCCGGACCTTCCAGATACTCGTCCTACTTCGAACCCTTTGTCGCTTCTTCCTCGTCCTGCTCCTCTTCCTACCGGACCTTTCTTATCTTTTTCTTCTTTTTCTTCTTCTTCTTCTTCTTCTTCTTCTTCGTCTTATTTTATTCGTGATTTGGCGTCTGTCCGTGCGCTTTCACGTAGATAATCGCGAGCACCGCCGCTTTTCGGGAACAAAGCTCGAAGATTATGCGGCGCGTGAGCGGAATAACTGCGAGAAAGGTCGCCTTCCGAAGTCGATCGGCGCGTGGCTTTGATACGTCCGGAGCGAATCGCAAGCGGCATCCCTAATGACGCCTCGAGCTTTTCGATCGTCCACCGAAGAACGCGGTGACGATCACGTCGGTGGTTATTCACTTTATCCCCGTTTCTCGTGGTTAATCGCCACGTGATCAAGAGGTTCGATATTTTTTTCTTCGAGGCGCACAAAATTTGCGGAGAGAAAACCAACTTCTCCAAGCGGAAAAAACTAACTCCATTTCCCTCAAAGTCGATCGATTATCGATTTGTATGGACCTGTAGGTGGTGTCCTTTCTTTATTTTTGACCGAGACAATAAAGCACCTTCTACATTTAATAATAACTACGCCTTTATTATAATTGCAACAATAATAATGAAACAGTACCGATAATAATAATAATAATCATAATAATGTCGATTGTCAGGGTGCAGGGTTTGGATAACACTTATCAAGCCAAGCTTTCGTTTCAACGATGTTTTTTCCGTCAAAAAACAATATTTTATCAACGCAAGAAATTATTTTGTTTCACTAAAACCACTGTAACTTTTGAATCAAACCTCAGATCGCCACGACATTTTTACTGCTATCTTTTGAAGGTTCGTACTTTCTAAAAAAAATATTAATTTTATATTTGCAGCGCCGTCTGTCAGTCAGACCGGAAACTTATCAGCCGATGTGTTATGTCGTTGTACTCCAACAATTTAACAAATAGGTCTTTATGAAGAAAATTAAATCCTTTTTCTCTCGAAATCGTAGACGTTGCCTCTTCTCTCTCTCTCTCTCTCTCTCTCTCCCTCGGTCGTAAATCACACATCGTTTACGCAGTTCGCTCGAGTCCCTGGTGATCGAAGCCACGACGACGGACGACCGTGAATCGCTCGAGTAAACTTCGTTCAGCCTGGAAGATCTCCGTGGCCGACGGCCTGTAGCCAGCGAGGGATCTCGATCGATAAACGCGAGATTCGAGGAAGAAAGAGAATTAATTCGTGCGTTAATGCCGAGCCATCGGCAGCGCGTACTCTTTCCCTGCTCGCTGATGGTCGTCAGGGTCCATCCGTCAGTCGCGCGCTCGACTCCTCTCCTTGGATTACGGGCCATGCGCCGTAACGCGATGCCTGTGATTTGCCAACATCGCGTACCCTTCGTACGCTACCACCGAGAGTAGAAGCGGTATTACGCGTGACTTTGGCCCCTGCCCACCGGGATATAAATGCTCGAGGACGAGCCGTACGCGATCGTTGCATCGTCGTACGAGGAGTCCGGTAGGTGGTTTGGTTGGAAGGTAGGTCGGTCGGTCGGTCGGTCGGTCGATCGCTCGTTCCTTCGTTCGTTCGGTGAAAATAGCTTGGAAGCGATCGCAAGGTAGTCATCAGAGGCCATCTCGGTTTCTTAAGTGCGAGGAGAGTATCGGTAAGCAGAGAAGGAAGGGAAGGAGAAACGACTAACCTCCGACGCGTAGCGCGTGGACGATACGATCGCGTTCTTTCCGAGAGAATCGCTTCATTTTACGAATTACACCGTCCTACGACATTACCTTGTTTTTTATTTTTTCTTTTTTTTTTCGCGTGGCTCGTCGCAAAGTTTCCATTCATCCGGGCGTTGTAATGGCTTTCGATGCAGGAACGATTATATGTTCATTAATTTCGCAGTAATTATCAACGTTCGGTTCGCGTGAATCGGCGCACCTGCAATTTTATGGCGCGTTAGAGTCGACTAGCTGCCTCGGGCTATGAATTCACCGTCGTCGTCGTTGCAGTCGTCTCAGTCGTTGAACGCACGCGTCGACGTGACTTCATAGCACGAGGAAACTCTGAAACCGTTGTTCCGAGGAGTGAAAGAGGGCAAAACAGAGAGGAGGACGTTCTTCGAGGAGGAACGACGATCGTTAAACGCTCGCAATTTCCGTCGATCGAAGTCGGACGTCATTTACGGAGCGACGTAAAGTCCGCAAGTGCGCCCGTTCGAAATCGACGTTGCGCGTTTCATCGTTCGTAATGAACGCGCAATGCTCGTTTCTGTCTCTCTTCCTCTCTCTATTTCAAGCGTACTCGCGTTCCTCGAACCGTAATTCCGTCGATCACGCTCGAGGGAGGCGGCCTTTTGCGATCGTCGAACGAGTGAAGAATTCGCCCTGAATTTGACTCCGCGATGCGTTACGGGCACGATGATTTTCATTGTTTAGTTCGACCTTTGCAGATCGAATGGAATTGCAATTATCTTTAAAACTGATCATACGATGAGCGTAGATTTCTTTGAAATTACTCGATAGAGTTGAATGTACTCCTTAATAACTATATTTGCCGCATCAAGTTTCAACACGATTCAACGACTTAACGCAAATAATTTATCGTCTAAAAAGAAATGTGAGAATCGCGAGGTAGAAAATGAGGTTATCCCAACGTAGTAGTATCAAATCGAATAACCCTTTATCACGAATCGTTTCTACAGCCGCAAGATCGCAGAAAACTGTAAGTTTTTGCGCGATGAGCTAGCCTTCTCACGAGCGAATAATCGATTATTAGCAACTATCGAACCAACCATCGGATATCCGGCTAGTTATACAGTCGTGCGTATAATCGTTCGTCGACTCGTTTCAACGATTTCCACTTCGAGAATCGGCCGACCAACTCACTCGTAATTAAATAAAACTCGCAACGAGCGAGCCTCGAACGTCCATTAAAATAAAGAAAATGGAGAAAATCGAAATCATCCTCGCGGAGAAACTAAGAAATTAAAGAAAAAGAAGGAAAGAGCGAAAGGAAGGCCGAATCGAAAGCGGCGCAATTTGCGCTTCGACTATCCCTCGATTGCGCCCTAAGAAGCCCGCTTCGAACCCGACCGTCCGAATTGGAAGGTGTGTTTCGAGGCGAAGTGGTGGACCTTCGAACCTGCGACGTGGCCTCGCGAGGGTAACGATCCACGGGATCTCATTTACGGCACAAATTAGTTCGTAGGCCGGTCCTTCGTCCTTAATGGCCGACCGACACGCAAAGAGGTTAGAGCATTAACGAAGAGGAGAACGAAGCGACGCTCGAGGAGGGGGCGCGGTCGAGCCTCGCTCGAAGACGAGTCCTTCCTCGCGATTCCAACGCGTCCTGGTCGCGAGTGTCCTGCTGGCGAAGGGCGCGCGCGTAAAGCCTCCAACGGCCCGCGCCTCCCGTGAATGCCGAGTTAAACGAAGATTTATGCCGCGGCGCGTAAATATAAACAACAATAAGCAATCCGTGGCTCATTGTCCCGGGCGAACAAGGCGCGAGAGCCGGCCAATGCGTGCTAATAAGCGCGGCTCGATGCCGCGAGATCGTAACGATGCGCTTTCAAATGCATCGCTTGGGTGCGAGAGAATCCGTAACCGTTCGAGTCCCAAGAGGTTTTGAAAAAACACTGTCGAAAAATGTCAAACAGCGCGATAGCGCTTCTTTTATTTTATGTCGTTCTTGTATTCTTTCCTTTCAGACAGGGTTTCCTGGTATGCTCTTTTTGTAAAAGTTCATTTTAATGTAAAATTGTAAATGTAAAGTATAATGTAAAAAAAATAACGTTGAATGTAAAAAACGGTGGGAACTTAGTTGCCAACCTAATATTATAGTATTGTATCTATTGTAAAATATATTATTTACATTAAAAGAAGGAGCTGTGTGATGTACTTGTGTCAGTAAATCGGAGTCGGGGACGCACCGTCTGTCGTCGAGAACGCTCGAAATGTGCTGGCTTTTCTCCACATGAAATCTGAACAGCGCGATCGCGATGCTAGGGGCTGAAACGGTTAAGAATTCGCTCGTTTAGCCGCGGATGCCACGAGAATCGCGCCGCCTTTCCTTACAACGAGAGTCGCTACCGCTCGAGTCTTGTTCCTCCTCGCGTGACAGATCGACCGGTCCGAACCGCCTCCGACTTTTCTTTTCTCGGACCGAGGCGCTTTTTTGCCGGCGTCCGCCGGAAATTTGTCCGTCGCTGCCTTAATACGCCTGCTTGTCACGAGCGACGATCCATCCAGACCCGTTTCTTCCAGCCGCGTCTACCTTCGGGCCCGACCTCGTCCTTGCGATTCTTAATTCGCCCTTTCCCACGTAACAGATATCGATCTACGTTCGGACGGATACTTCGTTCCAAATGGATTCCGCGAAAACTCGTTCGAAGAGCGATACGAATTTGCCTCTTGTTTTCCACGTATTCGCGCCAGGATGCACCGATGACAGCCTCTTCCTTCGATAGGCGTTCTATCGTCGGTCTATCGAACTGTCTTGCCTCGTAAACGAGTCGAAGGAAGTAGTAAACGATCGAGGAATTTAAAACAAAAATTCGAACCTCGCATTTTAACGCGGAAAAGCGACTCGGACGTTCGAACATCTCCGAGCACTCGTTGAGAGCCAACGATGAAAATATAACAATCGAGGACTATGCTAACGGAAGAGAGACCGTGTAAGAACGTTCGCGTTGCTGTCGGAATCCCCGACGAGCGACTATCGTCCGTGCGATCTCTCGAGGACGAAAGACGTCGGTAGGAAACGCAGGTAGATAACGCGTTTAACGAAGATAAACCGAGAATCCGCGAACGGCTCGTGTCCGAGCGCGAAACCGTTAGAACCCGTTGGTATCTCGAGTTCCATGGGAGACTCATCGGCTAGGCGGAAAACAGCACGATACTCACGCTCATGTCCTCCATGCTGGGATCTCCGGCGACGTGCGTTAATAATCCGTGATTCGTGATAGGAGCTACCACGGACGACGTAGCGCAAGGTCTCGCCGCTGTACATGCGTGGATACGCGATTCGATCGTGATTTTCCGTCCTTTTTCCTCTTTCTCTCTCTCTCTCTCTCTCTCTCTCTCTCTCTTTCTCTTCTCGCGTTCACCACAACGAGGTCTCGAACTCTCCCGCGTCACGGAGTCGAGGCAGCGTCGTGCTACCGCGCACACTCGAGATCCGATCACCGTCCACGAAACTCATCACCACTCGTATCCAAGTAGGCAAGGATCGGCGCGACGCGAGGCGACGATCACGAGGTGAAGGCGTCGAGGCGATCGTCGCGGTGCCCGACGCGACACGTCGACCGACGAGGGTCGTCCGCGGATCGCGGCATCCTCCTCTGTCCGTTCGTCGAAGTCTCCGTGACGCCTTACGCGCACCGTCTCCCCGGGGACGCGCGACGACACCGATCCGTCTCGACGTAATCCGATTTGGCCGTGACGTCGCCACTGGACGATAGTTTCACCGCGCTAACGCGCCGACACGAAGCGCGATCTTGCGCGTGGAGGAAGTGCTGATGGTGGAGCGACCGGCAAAAGTCATCGGGAGCCAAGCGCTCGCCGGCTCGAGCTGAAACTCACTGAGTCGGCGGCTCCTACGGTGCCCGGCAGGTCTGCCGTAACGCGCTGCCGAGCGCGACCGAGAGAGGGGAGAAAAACAGTGAGTCGAGAGGTGGGGGATTGGAGAACCGTCAGGGCTGGAAGGAAGGAAGGAAGGAAGGAAGGAAAGAAGGGACGAGGAGAAGGACATGGCCCTTTCCATCCAAAGCCCACCACCACTACCACTCTGACCAACACCACCAGCACCACCATCACCGGGTGTGTGCTCTCTGGGCTTCGACCATTATCTCTCTTCCCCCGATTCTCCCGACCTTTTCTTTTACTTCTTCACCCTGCGTCTCCCCCCCACCCTCTTCGCCCGGCTGTGAGTCGTCTCGTGCACGGGTTACGAGGAGCAGGTGGGACCGGGGGTGGAGGGGAGACGTAAGGTGGGCCGTGGACCGCAGAGGGAAGGGCAGGGCAGGGCAGCGAGAGAAGTCGGAGGGTTTTATTATAATATGTTATTTACGAGGCGTTATCGAAGCAATCCAACAATATTGATTCCGAGCGGCCAAGAGATCGCGAATCTTAACACGTTCGTTGCTCAGCGTGATTCGATCGAATCCGATAGTCGGAGCGTGAGAGCGTAAACGTCAGGAGGCGAGAAAAAATGTAAAAAGACTTTGGGACTTAAAGACATTTCTAAATTCTTCGTTCAATCACGATCTATATTCGCCTACTAATAGGAAATAAATATTTGGGTTTTTCATATAAGTTAAAGTTATCACGAATTATCCTGACCATCGCGAGGATACTTTTTTCTAAAGGGTCTCAGAAAATCAGATCTCAACGACTGAATTTTCAAAATATTTAAATGAAAATTTTATAAAATGTTGTTCAAATGTTGCACTTTCGTATGCTTGAAAGTTTGAAAAAAAAAATGTAATATCTTAACTTGGCCAAGAAGAACGTCACCCATATGTGGATGACGGGACCCACATGGAAACATACGTGTTGAAGAACAGCATAAATTCTCTCCTCTTCGTACGTCTTTATATCTGTCTGTCTCTCTCTTTCTCTCTGTCCTTTTCGCTTTTTATTTGGCAGCACGAGACTCAACCGCGTCTCTTTATTTCAACGTTCTTACCTTCGTTCCTTCCGACTCTCTCGCTTCATCTTCGTCGATTCGAAGCGCCTCTCTTCCGCGAGAACGTAATCGAATCGCGGTTGCCACTGCGGTTCCCGAATCTCGCAACGAAATATCCAACTATCTCGACGATCTTCTCGAATCAACGCCGTATCGAGATCGACGAATTCGACGAGTCGCGCCATTCGGAATGACGGCTTTTCTCTTTTGGAAAGCCGGTTGAGGGATGTCAAGGCTTCTCGATTTTTCTTCGGATTCGTGCTAGCACGATTGTGCCCTTCTCGGAGACGCGCGGAGGTCGGGAACAGGTTGCGCGGCTGTGCACACGGACGAGATAAAAATTGTTGATTTTTGTCCCGTTTAAAATACGAGAGTACGCGGTTCGTCTGGAATCGGCCCCTTTGAACGTGGGAACGATCCTTGGCAGGTACGAGAGCCACGAGCGACGTTTCCACGTTATCGTATTATACGTGTCCGACCTAGCCGGGGGTCGTTACCTTTACGAATCCCGTCCTTGTTCCGAGTTACGACGACTTTTATGCTAACGAACGTGTTTAAGATTCCGCTCGCGCCGTCGTACGGCAAACGTTACGCGACCTTATTTTTATTTTTTATTTATTTATTTTTTATCAAAAACGGGGCGTTGAAATTTTTTTCTTTTAATTAACGCGGCGCACGAGCCGACGACCAGTCGTGGAAACGGAGGTGAAATCCTTCGAACGTTTCCGGACAGCGCGACTCCTCCTCTCTCGGATCGCTTTTGCACGCGACTCCGACGAGAAAGCGCGGAGCCCGCGCAACGCTATTAATCGTATAGGTTGCCCTACGAACTCGGTTGCGTGTTTTCCTGCTACGAGCTAACGGTCGCCGATACCGCGCTCATTTGTACGCGTCTTTATCTGGCTCTCGCTCCGCGCAATTATCGTTCCTCAGACGTGGGCGCCGCTCGAATTCGCACGCGAGGTAGCGCGCCACGATTTTCGTCCTGGACTCGACGAAATATTTGCCTATCGAAATTGGAGCGAGACGAGCCAGAACCGCGATCGATTAACCCATTGTCCTATGCGCTATCGGCTGTTCAGCAGTGTGCCCGAACTTGAGCAAAATGTATACTTCTTCTGACATGTATTGGGTTGTTCGGAAAGTTCGTGCCGATTTTGAAGAAATTGAAACGCAACTCATTTAAATTTGGTCTACGTGAATTAAATTTTATAGGTGCCATTCTGTTCCACAACCTTTCTCCATCTTTCATGCAACTGGAAAATTCCGTTCTTCCAGAACGTCTCAGGTTTTCTGCGAGAAAGTCTATCGAAAATCGGCGGCATGAACTTTCCGGACAACCCAATATATTTCGGCGCGACTAAAGGAATTGTGAAATAATAAAGAACGTTTAGGGACAACTAGTAATTTTAAGATGTCTGGGGCGTAATCGTGATCAATTCATCAGTGAACAAAATTGATTTATTATTATAAAGTGGATAATAAATCAATAACAATTTGTAAGTTAATACTTAGTTAATTTAACATAAGTAACATAGTTAACGAAACATGCTTAATTAATCATGTTTTGAAAAAACTCGTAGAAAATTAGCAGTCTTCAACTGTGTGATATCTTTCGAGATGATGAGGTATGTGTAACACAACTTGACAGTTTTTACATTCTCACGTCGTTTCACTCCTTTTCTTATTTTTTGTACATATTTTGCAAGCTTTTTTCGGATTTTTTTTTTCAATGGCATTTGACTAAAGTAAGAGATTATCGAGAACAGTCGAGCCACTTGTCGGACTCATATTGTTTGCGTTTCTGCCAAAAATACACCACGAGCCAAGCTTGACTTGTTTACATTCGATCCGAACAAAGTAATAGGGCAAATTTCTCACCACGAGTTAACGCCAAAGGGTTAACCCCTACCCCCAACCTGCTATCTCTTAATTGCTCAGGCCATAGTTTGCAAGAAGGTCGACTGCGCATCGAGCTGTTTAGTCGTGTGCTCGAATTTGTACAAAATGTATGCGTTTTATGACATGTATATTCCAACGCAACGAAAGAAATTGTGAAATAATAAACAACCTTCGGGCACAATTAATAATTTTAAGATATCTGGGTAAGTAAAGAGTCCGAACGAAGTGCCACGAGACAGGCTCGTGCTTATTGTTTACAGCCCAAATCCCTTACCACGAGTTTCGCTCGTGACTGTAGGCCAAAGGATTAAATCGCCTAACGTGTCGAGAAAGAGAGAGAGAACGTCGTTGGTTCGGCACTGACCGATGAACGCCATAACTCAAACGTTACTCCAAAGAGTTTTATGCCAACCATCGGTACGGTTATTCTCTAACGCGCGTCACAGTCGTCCATTTATCACGCGTCGAATCGGGGAGACGTCACGCGCGACGAATCATTAAGTTGGATTTCGTACGTTGCAACGATCGAGATCGAGACGATCGACGAATACCTGGGACGAATTCGTACGAGCTCGTAATAACGTTCCACTGATAGCCAGAGTGCGATGGGTGCTTCCACGACGGTGGGTGGAAATGAAGGGAGGGGAGAGAGGAGAATGGAAGAAGAGTGGCACGGAGGAAGGCAAAGGCTAATAAATTACGGTCGCACGCGCAACGTTCGCGCGGCGAGCGCTGGTGTCGTACGCGACGAGTTCGGAACGCGCGGGTGGCCTCGACCAACAGCTGATCGTCGTCGTTGATCGGAACGGCGAAGCAGGAAGCCACGAACGTCCCGGCGGTAGCGTCCATTTGTAGTACGAGCGATGCCTCGGAATTTCATCCGTATTAGATTTAAGTGTAACGATAACGACGTGGCATCTTTCTCTTCCTCCCAGCCCTTGCCTACCTGTCCGCCTGCCTGCCCGCTTTCTTCCCTCCTTCTTCCCTCTTGCACGGTTTGCCTTGCCTCCTTGCCGTTCGGCGAGATACCTTCTTCCTTTTTCTCATTCTGCTTCTTTCTCCTCCTCGTTTCGCGATCGCGAGTCTCGCGCACGCACACGTAAGCGCTGTTCAAACTCCGCCGCGACTTTGCGCGCGAGATCGGATTATAGGATACGCGACTAGTTGAATGGGTTTATGCGTGCGCGTAGGTGCGCCACGGCGAGGCCGAGGCGAGTTTAGGCGAGAGCAACGACACCTGCGCGAAAATTTAACCCTTTCACTGTTAAAGTAGTACATACACGCTTTCACGAGCTTATCGATATATTGTGAAACGTGAATTTACGACCTCTGTATTATTCCTTCGTTGTCGTTTTATTATCTTCATCATCGTTGTGTTAAAATTGTCCAAATGAATTTGTTCGTCATCAATTTTCCATTTTTTTCTTTATATTTACTTACCACCTAAAGTAAATTAAAACAGTTTAAAAAGTTGATTAAAATAAATGGAAAATGAATATTTGTATTTAGTCGCAATTATTATTTTTTTAAACCTTAAGATTAGTATTAGTCAAAAGGTTGAGGGATGTTTGCTTGGACGTCCAGTGTTTGACCCTTTTCAGTATGTCAAAGTTCGAAAAGCTGAATCAGGAATTTTAGCCTTTATTGAACGAAAGGAAACTTTAGTTTTCGATAAAAAGAGGCTTCCGTTGGTCGAATAGGAATCTCTCTTTTCACTTCGCTTTACTTATGCTCTGATCAAGCATTTATACCTGGAAAGCTTATTAGGTATCGTCGGCCTTTTTCACACAGACTTTTCTCGAGATCTTAAATCTCAACAAGGTACCTCACGTCGCATGGTTATAAAGCGTTCTTCTTTTTCATCGGCTGATTTTGCACTTACTCAAACGATAATCGTCTCACCTCGTTCACGTGATTGCACAGAAGAAACACGTAGGAGCGAATAATAAAAAAAAATCCTCCAAAGTTCACTCTTATTTGGTGGTTGCGCGTTTCAGAATTGCGCTACGAGTTCCTTGGCATCGCGACTCGCGTAGGACGTAGCCACGGTCGAATCGAAAGCAGCGATCGTAAGTACGTCGATGCCCCGAGTTCGATCGTTCGATATGGCAACGCCAGGAGCGTCCGTGTGGCACTTCGCTCCCAAAGGACCTCGTTACGCGGCGCGTCTCGACCGCCGTGATTCTCGGCGCCTCCTCGCGCGCATCAGGAATAAGGTACTCGTTCCGTCTAATCTCCGTGAAAGCGTACGATGTGCCCGCCGGAAGGTTTCGCTTGGACGGGGCGGCAGGAGAGACGACAGGACTCGCAGGGATGCGAGAGAGAAAGAGAGAGAAACTTGATGAACTTGCCTCGTGAATCACCTCGCCTATAAAAATCGGTGGCGATGCGCGAGAGAGATAACGCCAGCCTAAGAGGAGCGGTAACAACAGGTTTCCGCGTGTACGAGGCGAGAGAGAGAGAGAGAGAG
>JAITYT010000541.1:959298-977006 GCA_025433975.1 Liostenogaster flavolineata
GATATATTCGGACCTGTCCTACTGCTACTTAAAAAAAATCAGCACGAATTTTTCGGACAACCCAAATAAAAAATAAGGAACGATAAGTCGAACGATAAATTGGCGGTGTCGGGACACGCGTCGATGTTTCCTTGCGGGGATTGGCAGGTCTCGCGCTCGCGATCGAGCGGCTAGCAAGGATTCACGGTAGTTCCATCGTGTTATATCTCTTTGGACTTTCATCGCTTCCGATAACTTTCATCGTCCTTCATGCTGGCACCCGTACCGTTGTAGCTGGTTTGACGCCACGCCGGCATAGGTCGATCCTTAATCACATCAAGGACACATCTACCGGTTTTCTAGGTAGTCATTAACGCTCGAGGGCACGTCGCAAACCGTCGGCCAAGAATACACGGTATCCCGTGGATGACTCGGGGAACGTCAAAGTGGGGCAAACGATCCGGTATATCTGGCTCTTCCTAGCCGCCCCGAAGAAGCGACGAACGACCGGGCAGTCGGAGGAGGGGGGTGGCGGTGGGAGGAGAAGCCGAAGGAGAAGAGATACCACTGGAATAATGTCTCTATTCTCGCTCGAGCCGGCACATTCTCGAGCTCGTTCTTCCCGATAATTACACGTTACCGAAGCACACTGGGCGCCCTTCAATTAGGCCGTGGAATCACCTGCCTGCTCTTCTACGCCGACCGACGAAAAACTTCGCTCCGTTGTCGAGCGCGAACGGGCAACCGGTACACCTCCCGGGAACGTTCGTCATCGTAACCGCGAATTGACGCGTTCGTTTTCGTGTCATGAGACGCGCGACTTCTCATACACAGGGTGGGTCTGTAAAAATCGAGCTTATCGCGTCGAATTCGTCGATTCGACCGATTTTCCGTGGGATTTGCCACGAGTTTTTCGGACGTGTTCGTTTCGAGTACTCCTTTTGCTGACGATCGCAAGAAATTTGCTGAATCCTTGAGAGAGCGTTGTTGGTCTCAAGGGGAAACGAAAGGAACGAGAACGACTCCCTAACGATCGATCGTTCGAAGTTTTCGAGGTTAGCTCGAATGTTTCGAGGTTATCGCACTTAACGAAACAGTTTTCGAGTTTTGTTCGTTCTTTCGTCGTGAAAGAAACTTTCAGGATAATTGACAGAACACCTTGTAGATGCACTTCTAGTGCTGAAGGCTCGGTTACGTATTTTGTCGTCGTGCTTTCGTGCAACTGTATCAAGTAAGTCGCGGGTGTCCGCCACTTTCTTAATTATCGTTTCCTTTAATACGTACGTGGTTAAGCTCTCGACCGATTAATTTCGAACGAATTAAAACCCGTCGTTGGTGTTCCTCCTTATTTCCTTCCATTTCCTCTCGTTCGTTAGAGCTTCGTTTTAGATAATGGCTGACTTCTTGGCAAGTGGCGTTGCGTGCGCGGCAGCACCGCGGGAACCGTATCTCAATCGTGGGATTAATATACGACCCATAAAAGCGATACCGTTGTGTCGCGTTCCCTGCTCCATTCTCGTATTCGTCAAGGTTTGCCTTTCTTCTTTTGTTGCTTTTTTCCTTTTTTTTTCTTTGCCTTGTATTCTCTTCTCAACGTATCACATCGGCTGATAAGTTCCGGTCTAAAAATAATGTCTGGTATTGCAAAATAAAGCCTACACGTTCCTTTGATATCCTTAGAGTGTCAGATCTTTTGCGACGTTATCACTTTACGACTTGCCAAAACAATTTTGTGAACTTTTTTGATGTTTTCGGATGTAACCACCCTTTTTGGGCGATCAGAGCGTGCCGCATCATCGATGTTCGTACGACCATGTTTAAATTCAGCAAACTAGTCAATAATGGTGGATTTTCCAGGTCATGGCTTGGCCTGATAACACTTATCAAGCCAAGCTTGCTTTTCCCCTTCAAAAAGCAATGTTTTATCAACACACGAAATTCTTTGGTTTCACTAAAATCACTGTAACTTTCGAACCAAACGTCACGATTTTAGGGTAAGAATCGTAAACACCTCGAAACGATTTTTTTGTATTAGTAACGCGAAAAATGGACGATTCTCAACTGATAATGAAATGGCGGTAAAATGTACCGGAAAGATGGCGTCACTCTAACGCACAGAATTTCGTTACGTCGTTGAAGGTACAAATGGAGTCCATCGCGGAAGGTGCGAGCTTCGAGGACATTTTAAAATACGTCATGAAGCACACGAGGACGACGGAAGCCCGTGCCCGTTACTTGATCGCCGAGGTCCTTAAAGTCGGACTCGCCAATAGAACTATCGTCAAGACGCGCTTCGAAAAGTACATCCTGACCTCGTCGAAGCCACATAACGTCACCCGGAAAATCAAGGAACCAAGATTCAGCGACAACAGCAGCGAGACCTCGTCCGACAGCAGCGTCTGATCGTGCGCTAACAAGGAACCATCTCATTTTCCTTTCGACGACGTTAGACCTAAATCGATATTGTTACCTCATTCACAAATAAAGTTCGAAATAACCACTTTGCCAGACATCGTCTCGAATCGAGCTTAAAGTCGATCAAAAATCACGAATTATCACGATTACATTAGTTACGATTACTTCGTTCCTTAGCCACGCGTCTTTCGCGCCAATTTGAACTCGCTGGTGCCTCGTTCATCGCGCTAACCTCGTTTCACCGACGCGAGAAAGCGGCCGACTTGCACGCGTATATCCAACATGGGATATAGGTGAGCACGGTAGCTCATCGGTTATAGGAGGCTGCGCGAAGAAAGAAAGGGAATCGAGAGGAACGTGAGCCCAGCTAAGGGGGACGAAAGGATGAGATCCCTTTCGGTGTCGATCGTTAAAGACGAAGAAATCGTATTCCGCTCGTTCCATCGACTTCTTTTGGGCAGTTCCGTTTTGGAGCCCTCCGAGGGATACGTTCCCCGTTCTCTGTTCGAGGCCCACGGTACGCTAGGGTACGTAACAACCGCAGTGGCCACCCGCTCCGGTAATTGGTTCGTTTTAACTGCGAGCTTAAAGGTTATGAATTTATGCCTCACCGCGTAAGATATAATTGGCTGTCCAATTAATATCTCGATAAAAAACCGTCGGTCTCGCGACGTGCCTCCGCCTCTCTTCCACCCTGCTGATGCTGCCGGTGCTGCGGCTGCTGTTGCCGCTGTCGTTGCTTTCCTTCCGTTCTCCCGTATTATCCTCGTTGCTCTTTCGCACTTGGAC
The DNA here is from genome assembly GCA_025433975.1 of Liostenogaster flavolineata. Lineage (NCBI taxonomy): Eukaryota > Metazoa > Arthropoda > Insecta > Hymenoptera > Vespidae > Liostenogaster > Liostenogaster flavolineata. The sequence goes on from JAITYT010000541.1 coordinate 962,482, forward strand.
CGATCCTCCAACTCCCTCTCGCCTTTGGGAACTACTCGTCCTACCCGATGAGTTCCTTCGGCGGGGGTCCCGAACTGCCAACCTCGCCCCTCTTCTTTCTTTCTTCTTCTTCGTCCTACCGCCTACACGCCACTTTCGGAGGCACCTACTGCCAAATAAGAAAACGCCGATATCGCCCGCCGGTAGGATAATTGATTTTCCAACGAACGACGGAGCCTCTCGGTCGTCCAATATCGAATTATGAGAGCGCGTGGCCCGTCGTAGGATCGCGTTCTTTCGATTCCAATCTACGTTCAACGAGTGTAACGAATTCGAAACTAGACGACGGTGCTGCGAATTTCACTCGATCGTTGGTATAAGATCGCATCGATGCGCCTCGCGTTTGACGCGTTCTTAACATTTAATCTGCTCTAGTCGAATCTGCTCTGCTTTTCTCGCTTTCCGGGCATTTTTTATGAGAATTAAATGTATGGTTTTAAAGCGTCGTAGTTTTATTAAATCAACACCATTTCTTATCATATTTTACGAAGTTATTTATTAACATGTCTCGAGGTTCCCATTTACCTGTATTCAAGGCGCTACTTTCAAATTCACTTTCTGAATACTCCGAAGACAGTAACCTCCGCACAATTCTTTCCCTGAGAGCAACGATTTCAGTCTCATCACTAGAAATATCACTTTCTTTATCAAAGTTCTCTGATTCATTATCACTTCCTATATCGGATAGGTTATCCGCATAAATTTTCTCATCTTTCGCAGAAAACTGTTTCGTGTTTGCCATTTTTACGGTTACGAAATCACTTAAAAATACTACATAACAAAAATGCATAGTAGAATCAACAGACAAGTAGTACTATAACTAATGGTACCAAGAAAAAATAACACGACGTGTTTAAAATGAAAAACTAATGCAGCGTACTAAAAATTCAAGCAAAAACGTAAATCTACATAGCTCGTTGTAGGAAGTTAAAATGAAAAAACGTAAATTTACGTGAGTTAAATCCGATAAGTGTTAAGACGCAGAGAGACGCAATGCGCCGATCCAACCAAAAAAGTCGGTTCGTTAAGCCGTTAGGTCCGAATTATTCTAAATACTTTCTTTCGCACTTCCAACGATTGATTGGCTAAACATTAGGTCGGAAAGTTTTGCCCGTTCTTTAATTGAAGAAACTAACACATTTTTAATACGTATATCAATCACATACGTAAAAATACAACTGTTGAAGGAGTCGATGTTGAAGTTTGAGATGACATTACTTGACGGAACTTTCTGGTAAACCCAATACAAGCTAGATATATTAGTATACCTCTCGTCTGGTACTAGATATACGTCTGGTATTAGATGTACCAGAAGTAGACTTTAAATTTTTCGTTAAACAAATATTGTTCGCGACCCATACCATCTACAAATGCCGAATAGACGTAACTCGTGTCCTTGCATGAATCGTGGCGCCGACGCGAGAAGTGCTTTGTTTCATTTGTACTCCATTGTGGATTAAACGTTTTTCATCCATCGTGCTCCACTCACCGGAACGATGTAACTTGTTTCACCGGCACGTATATTAAGGACCTTTTAAGACGTCTCTGGAGTTTACCCTGCCGAGCTACCGGTACCAGTTTCCGTTGCACGGTGCAACACATAGACCAGGCGCGCTATACCTGCGGCATTGTAAACGCGGAGATGAAGTCCCCTTGCTCTTTCTCTCTTCCTTTCCTTCATTCTTTCCTCTCCGTTCTCTTTCTTTTTCTTTCTATTTATCTCGCTCTTACACGCGCACGAACACAATCGTGCCGTCCTGCTTCTCCTTTCTGTTCATATTGTTCCCTCTCGATTTCTCTTTCTCCCTATCTCGTTTCTCCTTCCCACTTATTCTCGCTTGACTTTTCCTTCTCCGTTCTCCCTCTCTCTCTCTCGTGGTTCCGCAGGTGTCGTGCATTGTCCAGCGTCGCGGCCTCTAAATCTCGTCCCTGACGTTCTCCAACGTAGTTGCGCCGAGTCCGAGTACTTCCAAGATACATACGGCTGTCGGGAAGTTACACGTTTCGTGTCCTCGTTTTATTGCGAGGGGGGGAAAGTTTGATAAACATCTTTCGAGGTTTTAAGTTCGTTTCATAAATTTTATCGCCACCATTGCTCTCGTCTCCCTTATCCTTTCTACGCCTTTTTTTTCTCAAGCCGACTCGCAAGATAAATGAAGTACCTCAAAAAGGTAGAGGTAAAAAGACGAGTACGAAACGCGAACTACACAAGGGTGGATATAAATTCTCGAAGTTTCGAAACTGCGAGTTATCAATTGACTTTCCCCATTCGCCCCGAGACAATCGCGTTTAAATACATTGCAAGCGTAAAGGAAGTGTCCTTATCTTTTTTTCGAGCTTCTCTCAGATCTTATCCGACGTGGTTCTTATCGTGAGAACTTCTTTTCTACCTTAATAAATCTTCGTGAATTTTTATACGCGGAAAGATTGAAGCGAGACTAAGGCCAAAACGAAAAGAAGGAATATACATCGAAGTGTCGTTGCTGGAAGGTCTGACTTTTTCGAGGAAGAAGATAAATCGCTCGATGCATTGGAAACAGCCGAAGGCAAAAAGGCCACGGGACTCGGTGAAGTCTCGCTTCGAAGTTTCTCTCTTTCTCGTAGCGAGGATGGATTTAATACGAGAGCGTAATAACCAGTCCGTAAAGAGGTAAAGAGAAAAAGTAGAACGACACGAAGAGAGGATTCGCATCGTACGAGGTCCGACGCAGGATTTAAATCGAGGGTTTGTCTAACGTCCCTCGTTAGACCCAGAAATGGACGCGTACACCTTGCTACGCGATGGCACGTTAGTCGAATTTACGCGCGTCTCTTTAAAATATCGAATGGTCTTTGTTCCAACGAAGAGATTCTTTCTGTCGCGAAAATAATAGACGCATGACAAGGAAATTTAGCAATTTATCGACTCTCGCAATTTCTCGTGCCATTAAATCATTACTAGTAAGTAATTATGGGAATGTTGCCGTCTCCTTAATTACGAGAATATATCAATTCTAATCTCCATCTAATAAACCATTCGATAATATCGGTTATTACGTCTGTATGTAATAACGTTATAATTCGAATAACAACGCTCACCCATAATTTTCTATTTTCCATTAAAGATGGCAACGCCAAGCCTGATTCGTATCAGGCGTGGGTGATCGCCTGCTTTCGCGACACCAACGCAATTGCCAACGAGCGTAACGGCTAATTCCGTTCGTTGAAAATCATTCAGCGAGACGCATTTAATATTTCAAATCAAGTTTCTCATTGGAAAATCGGGCGAAATTCGCATTGCAATGCACACGTCACAAAATCGGCAGTCGACAAATCGTCGCTTTCTAAATTTCCACCTTAATGCCATCTTTCAATTATCATTATCATTATCAAGCATTATCGGAGACAAATAAGTAGGTGGTCTCTAGTTGCCTTCATCATCGCACTATCGCACCGCTGCAATCATGATGTGGTTGCCGCCTGATATGAAGCTCTTTGAACAGTCAATTATCGATAGCCTCGATTCAGTAATGATACACTGGAGCCCTATGCCATTTACCTTGATCCTGCAACAGGAATCCCGTGGATCAAGTAAAACCTGCAGCTCGTATGAACGCCACACTCGATCTAGCCAATGTCAGGCGACGACGTAAAATCCCATCGTGTTTCTATTCTTTTGTTTGATTAGTACCAAGTTAACACGTTAATGTTTCTTTAATTTTTTCGCTACTATGGGTGACTATAGCCACCTGCCACAAAAATGAAGCCAAAAATTAAGACAAGTGCTGTCGCTTCGCTTACCTCTGTTGAGCATTGTTGCGAACATTTTTTCGACATTGTATAATCATACTCAATCAGTTGTGAGTCTGATGTGTCAGAGGATAAGGACGAAACGTATAAGCGATAAAATTATAGCAAATTTATATAAATATAGTAAATTGTGATATTATTATATTAAATTTATACAAATAATATATCAGACGTACAGAAACACAAATATATAACTGACTATTTTCTAATTTTCTATATTTTTCTCCGATTGCAAAATATTTTTAAAAATTTGATCCGTTCTAGAAAATGATTAAAAACAATAAAAATGAAAATAATAAAAGAAAGCGGTATAATGAATCGTAATCGGAAGATAGAATTATTTTGTATAAAAGAATTCGAAGACCCCGAATGCTGAAACCCGCCCTAGCGAAAGGGTTAAATGCATTCTTTTTATGTGAATCTAATTATTAACGACATATTTCTTTCTTGATTGAATTTTGATTGAAAAAAACCGACGTCGCCTATACGACATGTTTAGTCCTACCATCAGCACCCAAGGTGCGCCAGGCATCTAGTATAAACCTAAAAATCCCTAGGGACCAACATGGCGTTTAACAGGTCCTTGCGTCGATTCCAGAGCATCCAAAAAAATCAACAGCTCATGGAAAGCGTCGTTTCAACGTCGACGTCCACTCAGACTTCCTTTTCGTACTACGAACTAGCCCTAGCAAAGTGGAAATGTCGCCAGTGTGCAAGCCGCGACCAGAAGGAACGGAAGCGTGCGAACACGGCCCACACGAACTTCGTGCACGCACGTGGCCATCGAAACACGCGCTCGCGTGTACATCGCACGTATATACGTCTTGCGTGGCTGCATCGGTCGCCAAGAAATTTATGCCGATGCCACGTTAAACGTCCATCGCGGTGCGTACGTTTCCCTACGGTCTACCTTTTCTCACTACCAGTACCAGTCGCTTCGTCTTGCGTCTTTAAGGCAATTCCACGAGAAGAACGACGCTCGGGCGTGACGCAGCTGCGCGTCGATCCGTCCCAAGCGTTCTCGCGGATTTGGTTAGATAGCGCTGGTACGCGTCGCGCACGTGTGCACCTTCGGGCTGCGCTATTTCGCGGTAAACGAGGTAGTGTGCAGTGCACATTGTACTATCGAGAACCGTGCTGATATTCAACGAGTCGAAGGTTTAACCGACCGTCCGCTTTGTTTTCAAATCGTCCTACGGTTCTTCTGATATTCCACCGAGATGGCCTTCGCCACTTTGGGATCCCTCGAGGATCCTCGATTCGTTCTTTTGCCCTTTTTCGTCGAGCGCGCCTTCCACGCCTTGATATCGACGCGTTTAACACGTTCCGTACCAGACCGTTTTTTGAAGAGTTTCCGTTCAGGCCGCGTGGCGCGCATGCGACCCACGCTTTTAAATAAACTTATTTTTCATGTACGCTAATGTGTAATTAAAGGATGTGCACTTTAATACGCATTAGAGAACAAAGCAATAAATATAACTGCTAAAGAATTATTTTAGCAAACACATGGTCGAACATTTACTTTACTAGACGAGTTGCAAGCTCCTACGTAACCATTTTAACAAAGTCTAAATAAATAAAAAATGAAACGTTTTACTTCTACTACGTTTAATATTATTGCTTACAAATCTGCTTACAATTAGAAACGCATACAGCGGTTTGCCTGAACAACTGTCAAAGAATATTGCAACTTTTACAGTAGACTTTCTTATCGATTGAGAACCTAACATTTTTTTCGTAACAAATTTTACAGCGTTTTCTTATTGAATTAAAGTTGCTCTCATTTTTTTACTTTCATGATGATATCTTTTTGGTACAATGGGTAGAGAATTGTTACTATTACAAGACGTCAGATGCATGGCTAATTTTTTCCTAAATTCGAGGCTTGATATTTTTTGGTTTGTACGACTATTATATATAATCCAATCTATTCACTACAGCTGAGTTTAGGCAAGGTTCGAATATAATAGTACATAGATATCGTATCTCCTCCGTTTGATTTTACTTTAGAAACACACTGAACTAAATAAATCCCAGCTTCGGTGAAATAATAATTGTCGCATCAATGACGCGCGAATAAGTGACTGATCGGAATACAATATGTGCAGTCGAAACAAATTGCAGTAAAAAATGGACTATAAACGAAACAGCAATAGTATTAAGATGCCTATAATTGACTGCATAATAAATTTTAAAAAAATTTATCATTTTACAATGAGAATACACAATGACTTGAATTGAAATTCAGCGTAGGGCGCATACGCCCCACGCGTCACGGAACGTGTTAACGCGCTGAGTATCGCGTGGGTCATCGGTGGGCTACGCTGGATCCGCCAGCGTTCAAGACTCGTCGAAGCTTCGTGTCTTGTCGATGTCATTGGAAGTTCGTTGCGTGATTTAACGCGATGACGTCGCTAATATGATGCAAGTATGTCATCGATGAGTTCATCAGGCCGGTGTGAAATTCGTTTCGCGAATAGCGCAAAAAACTCGACGCAATCCTGAAGTCGCAAGTCGCGGAAATTTCTCGACTACGTCGTCGCATGCTTCACTTCATCCTAGTAAGTCGATGAACTGCGCGACATTGAAATCGTTAAGTATCCGAATATCATTCGCAGCGGTTGATACCTTAAAAACTTTGAGACGTTCTGTCCGTACCATACGGCAGGAATCGAGTTACTATGTATGCCGAGAACGACGAACTTTTGGGCAGGGATGCATTTTTGTGAAAACATTTCAATAATCAAAATACTGAATTTTACTACATTGAAACGATATTATTTATTTGTCTGAGCTGAATTAGCATTTCTCGAACGAGCTCGCCTTGTTGCGAAATTCAATTTTGCACGGAATAGTTGTAAACAAAGGGCAATTTCCGCGCGTACGCGAAACGTTTCTATTTCCAAGCGCGAGATCGAGGAATCTCGATCGCATCTACGCCCCCGCGTTTCGCTCGTAGCGCTTTAAATCGCTTTAAATCGCTAAAGAACAAAGGGTGGCCCGAAGAAGAGGAAAAAAGCGAACGTTACCACTGTTACATGGACAATGTACGGTTGGATTTCCATACATTGGACGTTTCAGAAGGATACGTAAAACGGATAAAAGAACGCGGAACGGGAGGAGTCGCGTGTACGCGGGATTGGCGCGATCATGAATAACTTTCGCGCCGGTGTACCATATACGTAAAGTAGGCTGCTGTTCTTGCGCGATGGCGGCGTTGCATCGACTTTGCACTCCGAGATAGGGAATAGGAGAAGGAGAAACGGTGGAAAAGCTCGAGTGGTAGAGGAACGAAGAGAATCAGCGAAAGAAGAAGAGAAAACCAAGACGTAGATAAATAAGGTGCGAACTCCGTAGGAAGGCAAGTCGTAACGCTTTGAAAAGAGCGTTCCTCGTCTTCCGTTGTCCTATAACGTTCGGCCTTCCTCGAGCATCGAGAGGACCGCGAGAACGGCTGCTCCTCGTTCTTTCGTTTCTAAGGCCTAATTGGGCCCAGCTACGCGGACCAGCTGCCTGCTAGCCTGTCTGCTCGCCTGCCTACCAACCAGCCAACCAACCATTCTACCGGCCGTACTTATGCCGCGCTCTTAATTCAAATCGATTCTCGGTAAAATGCCCGATCGAATCGTATATTACGGGCGCGCTCCTTTGCCTTACGATTTTACCGTCGAGAATTACCGTGTCTCGCGATTTGTCTTTCACGGACGCGCCGGACGACCGAACGATTCGATCGGAGTAGCTGCCTCTGTCCCCACCACTCTGGAATCCCATCGAACCGCGTGGCTCCATCTTCGTCATCGAACAACGCGGTATCCTTTTCGCACTGGCCAATCGCACGTCGTCGATTCGATTTACTCGATCGAAGGTGGACGGCTGCGTTCGAGCACGATGTCCATGACGAAATAGCTTTGAACGCGCTGGATTTTGCAAGATCATCGCGTACGCGCTGGATCGCCAGCACGCGCCTCCGCGTCTTACGGATATCCCTCAACCCGGTATCGAGATAATTGCCTCTAATAGGAGACGTCGATATTGACGCACGTCCACGGAGATAGCGGGGATATCGACCAGCGTAAGTCGTGTATCTGGCGAGTCGATGACGTCGCGGAAAAGGCTACGATAACCGAATGTTATTTTATTTTATTATCTTTTGTTTATAGAGGAGAGGAAATGATGTTTTGCGCATACCAGCCATGGACCGCGAAATGGCGCGACTCTGGTATCGTGGAACTCTAGGAAAAACTAATTGTTGCGATTGACGTCACCAGTCGAGTATATAGTCCGTTTACGAGCACGACTCGACATCTACGAGATCGCATAAGAGTAGGATCTATTTTGTTTTGATATGTTTATCTATCCTAGCGTTCTGTTGTCCTAGCGCTCTTCTGTTCGTTTTCTATTTGTAAGAGCAGTCTTCGTTCGGGCACCGTGCAGTAAGCACGAAGTTATATTATTTTATATTAAACCCAATACTAATGAATTTTTATTAAATATTCAATAAATACGAGGCAGGGCAATAGTTTTATTGAGATAAGGAATGTACCGTAGCGTGGAACGATGATGCTCAATCTACAAATTCTTTTTTTTCGACCGAACAGTTCATACAGACTTGGTATTTACATAATATACAAATATATAAAAAGGCGACTCACGAAAGAAAACTTTCGAAAACTTTGAATCTGGATGACTCGAGGCCAGAGTATCGACGTACTTTATTGTTTTTAAGGAGTTTTTAAGGGATCCTAGATTAAGGACGACAATTTCGATTTAACGGCTGCTTTCATATATAAAATATGCGAACTATACGAAACGGAAGGAAGAGGAGGAGACGAGGGAGAAGGAAAGGAATGGGAAAGAGAGAAGGACGGGCCGTGAAGAGATGCGAGTACAGAAATAGAGAGACGTCGTTATGCGTTATCAGTGGACCTCTATAAAGCGAATACAAATCGCGATACTTAGTACACCCAAGATCCTGCTAAACCTCGAACGAGTAGTTTACCGTGGCATCTTCGTCTTCCTTCCACCTTCCGGCGGGCAATTACATTTTATGTCTTGCAATCGGTAAAACTCCAACTACAGCACGACTCGCCAGCGTAATTTTCCTCTTCGATTTCCTACCTCTCTCGGATAGGTCGTGTACCTACGCTAGGCGCGTCTTGTAATTTCACGGAAGGGCTCGCGAAAAAAGAAGCGACGAGTTGCCGCGGAGTACCACGCTGGTAGACGCTCGCGCGGCACGATAATCGGCACGTACCTCATCTTTGTCGATAACGCGAAATCCCTTGCGCGAGCGCGTCTCTCGCTCGTTTCTCTAGTCGCGTAAACCTGCGCGTTGTACGTTCCACTAGATAAGACGTCTAATCGTGCATTTTCTCATCTTTTAGGACCTATGATCCCGTGAAGAAAGATTCCATGCCTTCCAGTCGATATTTTGGATAATTTACGCGACTTCCAGCGAAAGGTCACCGAATAACTTTTGTGGAAGGTTAGAGAAACTCAAAATCACATACATTGGCTTAACTTAAACGAACGTTACCTCTTTATGGTTAATCGAATCCCCTAAACACGTCCGAACAACTAGTCTAGTTTCTAAATAACTTCCGCCATTTCTCGCCTTGCGTTAATAAACTTAAACGAACGTTACCACTTTAGGTTAAATCGAATCCCCTAAACACATCCGAACAACTAGTCTAGTTTCTAAGTAACTTCCGCCATTTCTCGCCTTGTATTTATAAACTTAAACGAACCTTACCACTTTACGTTAAATCGAATTCTCCAAACACGTCTGAATAACTAGTCCAGTTTCTGAACAACTTCTCTTCCGCCATTTTTCAGCTTGTATTTATAAACGTCGAGCCAGCGATGGCTCCTTGCTCGTGTCAGGAGGCCTTGTACACTCTTACGCCATCGCCATGCGTGTCAGGGCCGTCTACACTCTTTCTTACACTTTAAAAAATTATACGAGGTCGACATCGACCGTACAGTTTGCAACGAAAACTACGCGCGTTTAAATCCCTAATGTGTAAAGTCGTTCTATGCGCCACGGCACGCGTTCGTAAGATAAGAAATCGTAGGAACGCAACGAGGCTACCAACTCACGTTGGCGCTCACGAGGTGACTCCTTGAAATTCGATTTCCGGCGAAGGAGCTAATTCGAATCGATAAGGACGCGTTTCGTATTAATCGAGGACGATAAAGGCCCACCATGACTTCGAAAAGAGGCGGCATTAATTAGGCCTCGCGGCCCTCGATTGGTCATCTCTCGAATTGGAGGGAGACCGCCGGCATCCCGATCGTATCTCGACCCGAGTCGACGCGGGCTGCTTTACGCGGGCCGAGTTTAAATTACTGAATTCGAACGTAGCCTCGGCTGTTGATATAAGTATCTTAATTACGGTGGCGATTTATAGAGCGACGATCGAACGACGAAGCGACGCGATCAATTTGTCGCGTTATTATTGCGCCAGCCTCGCAAATCCTTGAAGGAGCCTCCAAGGCCGATCTTGCGGTTTGCGGAATAAACGAGCGAAGAGTCGAACTCGTGTTGCGGTATATTTCGGAAGTTACGCGGTTGTTTCGAAGTGACGTGCGAAATAAAGTGGCTACGCGTTTCACGCTTACACTCATTGAAGAAATATTTTCGTTCGATATACGTAACGATGTTAAATAAAGGTCGAAAAGTTCGATCTGTTTTTCTATTATAGAAGCTAATTCATTTTTGATATGTTAATTAATATTTACTGGACGATATAATTTCCATCGTCACTAGTCACCTCTTCGCGTATATATCGAATATGTACTTAGAAAGGTGATGGTCGAAAGAGTCAATGTTGAAACTCATGATGACATTATTTTACAGAACTTTTCGGTAGACCAAAGAGTTCAAAATGTTGTATTAAGTCTATCGAAAAGTTCCGTTTGAATTAATTAATATTTACTGGATAATATAATTTCCATCGTTACTAATGTTGATACTCGAGATGACATTATTCGACGAAATTTTCCGGCGGGCCTAATAATATACAATACCACTGTCAAACCTCGAAAGCGCTCGAGATATCAGGCAAGTCGCGCAATTTCATTCGCATACAACGTACCAAACGAGTTTTACTAACCGCTCGAATCCAGTCAAACATATTAATAAAAATATTATAAATATTAATATTATTAAAAATATATATATACTCGTATACGAATCGCCTGGAAAACTCCGCTAGGAAGTTCGAAATAATTCGACGAAAAAAAAAGAGAACAACTATCGCCGGTTCGATAACCAACGAAACACGTATACGCGAACGAATGAAACGTCGGTACGAAGGAAAGGTAAATAGGTGGAAGAGAAGGTAGGAAGGACGTTCGGGCGTGATATCGGCGCAAGTTGGGCCCTACGGGCGGCTCGTACACGTGTACGTGAACCACCAAGAGGCGGCATTATACGCGGGTCCATTTATCTGCGGGGATAAAACGGAGATAGGATCTGCGTCCACGCGAGGTCCTGCCAGTATTTGTCATGGAGATGCGACCCACCGATACCACCTCGCCCGCCGTAGGAATTACCCTCGCCGCGCTCGGATTCTTCAGCGTACGCCGGTAATTTACCGCGGGCCCTCTCGACGTCACGTTACGCCGACGAGAAGATTCCGCTCGTTGCTTTTACCTCCGTCACCGTTCGCCTTCCTTCAACCTTTCTCCTTTCAGCAGCGTCTCGCCTTTCGCGATCGCTTCGCTTCTCGCTTGCCTACTCCGACTTAATCCGTTAATCATCGAAAAGTAACGCGCAAGACAGCTGAAAACGCCAAACGGATTTCTCCGCTCGTCAAAGAAATCGACAGGTGTTCTTAGAGGCTACCACGTGACTCGTCAAAATCGGTCCTTTTTTCTGTCTATTTCTCCGTTTCTTTGCGGGTCAAGGGTCGCTTCGATTCTCAAAACGCCAACGTGAAGTATGCATTTTTGGAGTTCTCGCGGTTTTGTCGCTTACGCTTCCAGGACGCTGTTTTTCGGTTAACTCTTAATCGACGATCGTTTCAAGAGAAAGGCCAATGATCTTCGCTACCGTACGCTCGATAAAACATCGACAATCGACGCCATTTCGAGCATTCGAGCCTACGCGAGTATCTGCGTAAATAATTTCGAGAACGCACGCTTATTCAAGACGAACGCTTAAACGCATCTCGAATCAACGCTTTAATTATCCTAAGAAATACGATCGAAGGAGCGTGTCCACGGTGAACCGCGATTAACGCTATTTCGCCTCGCAAAGCGGATAAGTCGGTCGAACGTGGTATCGAAGAGGAATTTCACGGGACGACGAGAAGGACGAGGATAGATATTATTTCTCGGTCGCACCTGCGCGATCCGTAGCCCTTTTACGGTTTCACGTGAAACGCTCCAGCGACGGATAACGCTTACGTACGAGACGTAATCCCCCAGAGGCCAGGAGAATCTTAATCGCCGATACAAACTCGGGCCGCTCAAAGCGCTTTGCATAGAAATGTATCGTTCGACGCTCGAGGCGTTCGCTCGTTCCGGCTCCGCCGACCTTTCGTCCCTCCGACGAGATTTCAGTCGGATCAAAGTCGCCGTTAATCGTCGCCCAGCGGTCACCTGAACGATACTTGGAAACGTCGACGAAGTGGTCCGGAGGAGTTACGTGGGATTGTCCAAGAGTTCCGAGATCGATCGCGCCGAATAACGATGCGAAAAGAGCGACGTTCGAAGAACGAAGCGAAGAAGAGGTTCGTTAATTTATTACTTTTCATTGGCTCATCGATGGAAAAGGATTCGATTAAATTTGAACCTACGATCGATCTTAATATTGATTTAATACGCATTAGTGTTAGCCTTGTTATCTGACACACAACTGAGAGCATAAAATAATCGAAAGGATGGTAGCATTGATTTACCGACGAAGAAAGTTCCTAGAAATTCGGAGGACAATTTATTTCGCTACAGTCGCTCCTGCGATGTTCGCTGTATATTTCCTATGGAAGTAAGAATATTTGGCGACTAGCCGTGTCGATGACATTCGATAAAAAACGAAAGGTTATTCTTTATGGCTGCGGGCAACTAGCGGCACGATTCCTCTTTTGGACTGAAAGGAAGGTACGAATGAAAGATAAACGGTAGTCGGCGTCTTGAAAAGGAGAGGATACGCGCAAGGGGATAAATAAAAAAGAGTGCATTAGCCATGGGCGTAAATTAGACACTCGGTGCGAACGAACGGAACATGATGTAAACGTGAAAATGGAAGGTGTGGGCCGGTAACCGTGTCCACCGCGGAATATACATAGGTAGCTGTGAGTGAGAATTCATCGGCTCTCTCCGGCGACATATCGTAGCACCGGAATTAACTCCTTCGAGAAGTAGCGATTAATTCATTTACACTTGCTAACACAATTTTTAAATACAACTAAATATACTCTTTATCTTAATTTCGTTCTTCGATGAACAAATTCGGCGTTGCGTCGAAGGAGATTACTTTTTTCGATGCAACTGCATTCGAAAAAAGCGATGATCTTTAGGAGCGTCGGAGCGTCGAATGACCGAAAACAAAGCCTTCGATCGCGCCTATCTCAGTTTTTCTCGCTTCCGTGGCAACGCGACACCCTTTCGACGGCTCGCCATCCTTCTTTCTCCATCTCTCCTCGTCGAACACCCCCTTCTTGGCTCCCCCAAAACGTCGTTCCTTCTTTCTTTCGGTGGCCCTCTCGTCGGACCAACCGCCGATGCTCGTAGGACCGCCGTGGCGCGTCGGGAGGGCCTGTGATTTTCGTCGTCCCTTTGCCTGCCCTCGCCACCATTCGGCCGCTTCCTTCCCCTTGCTACGCCTCTTTCGAGCGAGAAAAATACAAAAGGCGCCGAGCAAGAACAAGGAGCATGACTAATGTCTCTATCGAGCCACGAATCTACCGGGTTCGTGCATCGAAAACGTGGAAGTTCGAATAATGCCAAGAGAGAAGGAGAAAAACAGAGACGCACGAGAAAACCGCCAAAGCCCCTCTCTTTGTTCCGCCTACCTTCGTTTCCTCTTACCCGAATCGAAGCGTGTGATTCGTCATCTCTCTCTCTCTCTCTCTCTCTCTCTCACTCACCGTCGAGAACAGCGCCTCGGTCCGCGTCGATTTTAATTGCAGCGGTTTGGCGAGCGGCAGGACCAACGAAAAAATTTCGAATCGTTCCGGCGGCCATCGAGACGGAATTATTCGCGCCACCGTTACCCGATCGGGCAGAGAAAGGGCGGTAAACCGAGAAGGAGAAGAGAGAACAGGAACAGGGGGAAGATGGAAGAAGTACGAGACGCGAGAAGTTCATAGAGGAAAACGACTGTGGCGGCTCCAGCTGAGACAAAAGGCGAGAACCTGCACTCAAAACAAACATCACTCCGCCATTCATTCGGGGTCTGGTCGTTGTCGTCGCCGTCGCCGTCTTCGTCTTCCTCCATCTTCTCCTTCGCCTCCCCTTTGCAAGAAGGAGGTAACGCCGGTGGTGGAGGCAACGGAGGGCCGGTAGGCGGGGGTCGATACCACGAGGGAGACCACCGACGACAATGCGGTGAGATCGAGCCGCCTCCTGCCCCCTTAGACGCTTTGGGGCGCATTCACGCGCGCCCGTGAAAAGGAAGTGCTCTGTGGTACAACGACGTCGCGTTAACCAAGAGAGCGAGAGAGCGAGAGAGAGAGAGAGAGAGAGAGAGA
>JAITYT010000541.1:984334-998400 GCA_025433975.1 Liostenogaster flavolineata
AAATAGGTAAAGATGTCGTTTCTTTTGTTTACAGGTAAATATAGAATAGTATGTGTAAATAGTGTAAATAATTAACGAATAAAGAAAATGTTCTAACTTTTGTTTACAGAGCAACGCAATTGCGTTTACTTTAACTACCCCATAAAACACGTGTCTTACATATATATATATATTTCTGACGTCGTGTGGTGTACGTAAAATTCCAAAATCTTCAAATGGGAATCGTGGCAGCTAATGGATCAATTGGAACAAATTTATACCAACAACAAATATCAACGAAATTGCATTTTCGTTCAACGAAGTTGAATCACTTCAATAAGACTGAAAAGAAGTTCCTTCGTAGGAATCGCGGCTACGTGTCAGCGTCGCTTCGCGAAGAAGAGGACGCGTGGCCCTTCGTGCGTATTTCCACGGTCGATATCCTAAAAGTCGTCGCTTCGCGGAGGATCCGAGGAGGAGAACTCGCGAGGGCCTGCGGAGTGATTTATAGGCGAATCGCGAGGGGCGGTGAGACGAATGCAAATTTAAAAGAAGCACGCGAACCGGCCGTTTCGAACCGAAAGCAGTCCCCTATTGTCTCGTACCTATTCATCATCGGCGTCTCGCTTCTCGCGGCAACGAACCGCTCCCTGCGCCGACTTTTCCACTTAACCCCGCGCGTACGCGTAAGGTGCAGGCGATGCGATCCGGCTCGTCGTCGTTAATCATCGACGTCGACCGAGATTAAGCGCGTCGGTGCTGGCGGTACCGCGCGTCTACGGTCACGACGCCTCGGTTCGCGATGACCGAAGCCAACGACGCCGAATACGGTACGCTTCCTCGAAGGAATTAATTTCATGAATCTTCGCTATCGACGAGTTCGAGAGACTACGCATTTCGCGAGAATCAGGCCGATTTTTTTCTTATTTTTTTTTCGTATTTCCTTCTAGTATATTGATAACTTTTCTTTTCCTTTCCTTGAGTCTTTATGTTAGGTTTTTCGGAAAGTAATTTCGTTTTTTTCCCAACAGTTTTTCATAAAAACAACATCAAAAAACGAAATGACATGCGGTAAATTGTTTCAGCGGCATGTTGATCGTAAACGTGGGTATTCCTCCCACTGGACAAGTGACATCATATATTTATAAATTACGTATACATATAAATATTTATAAATATATTATATATATATATATCATATATAAATTATAGTAATATCTAATAAATATACTATGTTGTATTTATAAAGTAATCAGATAAATATAAAATTCTTGAATTTACCTATTTTTTCAGAGATTGATAAATCAGGGCCACGTAGACAAAGCCGTCTGAAAAATTTAAAAGTACAAGTTTTTTTCTAGAGAATGTTTTTACGCGCGTAAGGGATCGTATATACGAAATACTTCGAATAAAGCCTCGAAATTATAATAATTATAATAAAAGCGGTGCGTTTTTCGATGATTGTCCCTTATAGGGTTAATAAAGTAAACAGTAGCATTTCGTTTGCGAGAATATTAGCTGGAGTCAATTGTGGGCACGTACAGCCGCGATTTGAACTTCACGCGTATTTGTTCGTGGAAAAATGAGGAATTTAAAATGGGTTAACGGAGAGCAAGTTTACCGGCGCTCGTCCAAACTCATGGTTGTCGTCCAACTCCAAAGTCGGTTGGTTCGTCGAGACGAGGGAAAGCAGTGACGATAATTATCGAGAATCTCTCGATCTCCTCGTTGCGATCTCGTAGCAGAATCTCGTACGCTCATTGTTCGAGGCGCTCCAGCTCCTAGTCGAGAACCGGAGCCAACCGATCGCCACCGTTGGATTTCATTGATCATCTCACGGGTAACGAGCCTCCTTGACTTTTATCGCACGATAAATTGCCTCCGCGGTAATTAACTCGCTAATACAATATCTCTTGGAGTTATTAGAAGGATGATAAGAGAGGCCGCGGCAGGAGCCACTTTTTCGCCAACGACGTAAAATAGCAATGCACTTATCGTTAAATCGACGATAAATCTCTCGTGGTATTCGCCTCGGTTTCAGCTTCGTTTAGCGCAAGAGTAACGCGAGAAACCGTAAAAACGAATTAATCGAATTTACGTTTTATCGCGGTCGTCTGGCGCTCGCGAACAATACGCGAGATAACCCAAATGAGAGAAAGGAAGAAGAGGTGTCCATCGTACATCTCGTTACGTCACGAAACAAAAGACTCCATCCGTAGCGACCGGAGGAGCTCTTGGCGATCCTCTTTCCTTGCCTTTTCTCGCGCTCGTTGTCGTCGTTATCGACGCGGGCAGCCTGGATTTCGACGAGAAGCGCGGAATTTCTCAAAGAGGGCCGCTCGCTTCGCGAAAGAGGAGGCTCGATTTCGTCGTTCGCGAGAGATCTCGATCTCGTAGACGTTGCGCGGCGTCGCGGGTGTCGCGCACGAAGGACAAGAGAGAGAGAGAGAGAGAGAGAGAGAAAGGGTAGAAAAGAGGAAAGACAGAGAAGGAACAAGGAGAAGAGGAAGAAAAGAACTATGACGACGACGACGACGACGACGACAGCGACGAAGACTACGAAGCTGGAGAAGAAAGAAGAAGCAAGAAGGGGATTGTTTCCTGGTGGCTCGAAGGCCCGTTCTCTTTCCCCGTCGTCGTCGTAGTCGTAGTCGTCCTCGCGATCGTTTTGTTTTCACGAAGGCGAAGCCGGTTTGCATAAGGAGGGGTGGAGGAAGAAGGAAGGACGAACGACCGAAGTACGAGCCGAAGGAGAAGGGAAGAGAGAAGAGTCGAGCCAGGCTGGCTCCTTGGCTAGTCCGTGTGGCTCGAAGGGCCCACCAGGCACCTCCAGGAACCGAGAGTACGGGAGGAACTTCGAGGACGGTCTACCGATGCCTCTTTCTTTCTCTCGGCTCGATACGAAGGGCGAGAGAGAAAGAGAGAGAGAACGCGTAGGTATACGTCACCACAAACTTGGTTGGCGAGTACACACGGACAAGAATGCTCGTTAGAAAGAGAGAAAGAGAGAAAGAAGGAAAGACAGAGACAGAGACAGAGAGAGAGAACGCATCAACGGAGAGTAGGAGTATAAACGTTTACACGCGCGGTTTCGCGCGAGTACCGCACCGGCTCTTGTCCCGTGCAACGAGGAAGAACGAGCTACACTCTTTTTCTTGTCATCTCGAGCTATTCGCTTCTCGACTACGGGCCAGTCCTCTCTGTAGCCACTCTTCTTCCACGACTACGCTCTCCGCGGAGACACAAACCGTCGAGGATTTTCCCGGACTCCGATCTTCTCTCCTCTTCTCTCCTCTCTCCTTTCCACGGCAGTCGGTACGTATAATGCATGTACGCGACGAGATCTGTAACCCGAGATACGAATCCGCGAAGATATCTCGCGGAGCGGTACTCGCGCCGCGGTCGTTCGGGATAACGAGTACCGTCAACCGTGACTTCTTCTTCTTCCTTCCTTCCTTCTCCTCCTTTTCCCCTCGTTCTCTTGTCTCCTCCCGGGGACGACGTCGTACTTTTCCTCGTCTTTCCTCCCCTCTCCGGACACACCGCGCTTTCTTCGTACACGAAGGTGTTCTGAGCCAGAGAACGCGCCCCGCCGTGACGTTACGTCTTCGCTTCTGCCTTTGGTTCCTCCTTCTCCATCGTGCACTGAAGTCATCCTCGTCGAGGGATCCCCCTCGACGATCGGACGGCGTAGGTTGCCCGATTCCCTTCCATTTTTTACGCGCAATCCGCGAATAATTCGAGGCGGACTCTCGACGATCCTTGCACGGCGAGAGACGAGCCGGTCCGTCGCTATGAACCGTTCGAATTCGAGCTCATTTGCCATGGATTTCCGCGATGTGCGTACGTATGCGGAAGGAATTAAATTAAATACTGTTGGTACTAGACGGCGATGTATCGTCGTTTGTAATTGATTTCGAGAAACGCGATGGATGATTTATCTCGTTTTAGACGCGACTATGTCGATTGTCTGGTCGCAGTGTGAATGCAGTTTTCGTTAAAATAGCTGGTAATTTTTTATGTCATTTTGAAGTAGAAACATCGACCGTTGACACGTAGTTATCAGGTGCCGTCTTTTGTTTACATAAGTGCTTTTTAATAACGAAAATAAAATGAAACAAGATGAATTTCCTGGGAGTACTTCGAAATTACGTTATGTTAGATAAAAGTGCAATTGGAACTTATCGATTATTGTTAGGAAGTTGTGGCGAATGTACTTGTTTGGTTTCGATGATTGAGAAATGTTTATTTACAGCAACAAAGCAAAGCATGTACTAGGTGAGATAAGACTAATGTTCTCTGAAAGATTAAATTATTATTTAAGTCATAAAAAATGTATAAACAAAACATCAATAATTTCTTGTTTATATTCATCTTCTCACGTAACGTCTACGATATATAAATATGTAAAAGTTGGCTGTAATCCGTTAGGGAAGCAGTGACAATAATAAACAAACAAATTATCGTCAATATTGTAATTTTAATAATAGCTCTTCGTGCTTCTAGAAAATGTTTACCTGTGAGTCTTATATTGATCCTACGCAATGTCAGTTCGTAACCGATCGTCGTCGCGTGAACATCGGTGAAATTATTCTCGTAATTCCGACGCATATTTCGTGTCGTATCGTGTCTTGTTGCGAAGTGAAGTGGTAGTAAAGTGCAAAGAAATTTCTGAAGATACCAACGATCATGGACGCAACTTCGAGGCACTGATACCGAAGCCCTGAAGGATGGTCACCTCTTCTGTACATCGGGTGAGTGAACACGAATTAACTAATAATTTACTAAGCGGTTAATAGTATAATTTTTCATAATGCATTTTAAAACAAAGCATGATCCATTACCCGACGTCACAATTTACACAATTTATTGTATCGTTAATCACATTCCTGTAACTGGACGATTTTACACAAACCACCCCCTCAAATGTAACAGAAATTATTAATAATTTGTTTATAACTTTCTTTAAATTGTTTAAATAATAAATATGTCTGTTACGAAATGATAGTTCTCATTGGAAGAAGTAACTTTTTTTAAAAAGCTAAACAATACAAAATCTTTGTTTTCGAGAGATTTTGAAATTATTAGAATTAATGTTAGAGATTTTATGTCTATTGTTTGTTCGTTTTTTATTGTCACTACTTTACCGAAGGTTGCAGGCTTGTTTTACATATTTACATATCGTAGACGTTACGCGAGAAGATGAATACAGACAAGAAATTACTAATGTTTTATTTTTAACTCATTTTTGTGGTTTAAATAATAATGTAATCTTTCACAGAGCATTAGTCTGCGTAAGAAAAACGCATATAACAGCTTTCTTCGCTTTCTTCGGTTGCTGTAAATAACTATTTTTTAAACATCGAAGCCAATCTCTACACATTACTTCGGATAGAGTATATTTACGATAAGTTTATAATAATAATCGATAAGTTCTAACTGCAATTTTATGTAACATAACGTAGTTTTGAAATAGTCGTAGGAAATTCATCTCGTTTCATCTTATTTTCACGCGTTCCCGTTGATAAACGAAAAGGAACGATCGAAAAGAACGCACGGCATCGAGGATTGTGCGATACCTCATCGAGTCGATATCTGGCGCATTCGCGATCGTTTATATTAAATACATACGTTGTAGAAGGTACCACGGGCGAATGAATCAGGTCGTGAGTCCTCGACGGTTGTGACCGTGAGCGTTCGTGCGTACGCGTGTGCTCGGCTCTCGTGTTTTCCGCCGTGGCAATTAAACGATGGGGAATATCTTATAACTTCCGCCGCATGTTGAAACGACATCGTTGTAATTTATGATGCTTAGCGCCGAACAATGTACCGATGCCAATAAATTCAATCGACCAACGTATTCTCGTCGTCCCTGATACCGTTACCAACCTCCTTTTTTTTTAAAACTTTTTCAACGATTGCATAGTTTTACACGAATAAAAAAAACATATTCGTTGATAACGCGTGAACCCTTTCAATGCCAAACGCAAAACGAGTGCCTATGCGAATAGGTGCAGTGAAAACAAAGCGTTTCGAGCGAGATATATCGTCCATTGCATTTCGAAACTTTTCCAAATGACAACGTATCGTCGTCTGGTATTAAAAGGATTAAAGAAGCTGTAAACAGCACCAAAACAAGTTTTTAGTAGGAAGAGAGAGAGAGGGAGAGAAATATGTCGTTATTATATTGTCTGTACAATGAATTATTTTCATGTATCAGCAACTTGAATTTGGTTAAAAAATAATCAATTTTGCGAAAATTATAGCAAAATATTCCTTCAACTCGCAAACATACGAGCATGATATATCGGATAATGTAAATACATGTTGGGTCTGGATTAGAGATACCAGGTGTTACAAATTGGGCGTGAGCTCATCCAGCCCTCCTAAGCTCATTTCTCCCAAATTCTACTTTACCGTGGCTCTATACGGCGCGATATCACGCCACTACCGGGCAAAATATTATTAGGACCAAACACAAAACCTTCAATTTCTTAAGATTTATTTTTACGGTGTTACGTAGCGGTTGGCGTTGAGCCCCTCGTGTAATGAAAACAGTCGAATCGCGAAACGGAGGGTTAAAAAGAAAGAGAGGGAGAGAGAAAGAGAGGCCAGAGAACGCGACCCTCCCTCGATCGCGAGACAGCCGAAGAAAAGGGAAGAAGAAGCGAGGAAAGGGAGCGGAATCACGCACGCGTCGACCGAGTGTGGTCAGCCGTGAGCTCGCGCGGAAAGGAAGAAAGAAAAGGAGAATAAAGAGAAAGAATGCCGACGGTTCACGGTAATAAAACACCCACGCACACACTCTGGCACTGTCGAAATCGTACGAACGGCCCGAGCGACGGAGGCACGACGAGTTTTGCCACGAGGGGAATACAACGTACCCTTCGAAAGAAAGAAAGAAAGAAAGACGAGAAAAGTAACAGCGAGGACGAAAAGCGATAGGGGAAGAAAGAGTTATCTGCATCAAGATAACTCGACTACCGGAGCTACAATGAGTCGTACAACAGCAGTTCGTTCAGTTGCCGACGTGCAACGCGCCAGAGTACGAAGAATCGAAGGAAAGAAGCGAATCGAGGCGAATTTTGTCGCTTTGTATGCTATTCTTTCGTTCCCGTATTATCTTATAAATTCTCCATGCAAATTCAATGAAAAAAACACGATATAATTTCACCACTGTTTTCGCTTAACATGTTTCCATTTCGTAGTCTCGAATGAAACGTAAGCGTTGCTCAACCCGCTCGATTGGGCAATTCTGTATGTACCATCGGTGGCTCATTCCGTCGCGAACGTGTTAAGGCGTTTTCTAGAATCTCACGCAAGTTCCTTCGTTTTCAACATGTTTTTTTTTGCTTCACTACGAAAATAAGGATGCAAAATCGAAAGATGGCGCGAAGAGTACGTCTTGTGTGTTACGAACTTGGTCAAAATCAAAGATGAAGAAGAAGGGTTGACGAGCGTGGCGTATAAGCTATTCTTAAGGCTTCTCGACGTGTCTCGTTTTACACCGGGACGATTAGGAACGCATCGCTTCCGATCGTCTGGACGTTGCGCGCTCGAGTACGCTCTCCTACGAGGATTAATTTTCATAAAGGGATGTCGGTCGCGGATCGATTCTGGTAGTGGACGTCATCGAGGGAAAGCGGCCGTTGATTTCGATCCTTTAATAAGAGCGCGAGGAAAGACGTGACGAATTCGTCTATGGAACGACGAAAGGTTCGTACACGTGTCCATATCCAGCAGTTTCCGTCGATAAAACGCTTAGTCATTGCGTCTCCGCGTTCTTTCCGCTTCTTTAGCTTTTATTTGTATCGGGATCGACCGAAGAATAAACGGCGGGACGAATGTTACGCCCTTACGAATGTATAATGAGACTTCGCGGCATGTACGACAACGACGACGACGACGCAGGAGGAAAATAAAAAGTCGAATCGATAAATGTTGCGACCTGTTCGGAAACATCGATGCGCGAATCATCGTTCGTTGTTTCGAACGAACGAAACGAACTTCACTGCCTTCGCGTACATTGAAACGTCCGATTACGTTAAATACCAGCTTTGATACTCAATATCTAATATTTCACGCTAAGTCTTCGTTTTTCTTTTTTATTTACCGAATTTCGTCATTACACACATCTTATCGGTTTTGGTTTGCGATTATTCGCATTCCCTTTCGTAAATCGAATTGCCTTTTGCAAATTAACTTGTGTAAACCATGATTAGTCAAGAATTAGCGTTATCTTCGAATATGAGTTTCATCGCGGGATTAATGCAGCAATTAAAAATTTAATTCCCAACAAACTGTAGAAAACGCTCTTTAGGCTTCTTCGCTGCCACCATTAACAAGCTACCGTTAACAAAACTGTATCTTTTTCTAACAGCATCTAGCTTAAGGTATAAAAAACCAAACTTTCAATTCGAAATGGAACATTTCATACTAAATTGTACGACCTTACGATACTTCGTAACAGTCCAACAGGCAGAAGTCCAACAAAAAAGAAGTTAAATCCAGACGCGTTGAAGGGTTCCATGTCCTTTCGTCGATTCAAATCCCCCGAAAGCCGTTCGACGCAGGAATGATCCCATCGCGACCTTGGAAAAGGTAGCACTCGCCTTGGCCTTCGAAATGGGATTACTCGAAGGTATAAGAACGTGGTGGTCGTCGATAGGAAGCTCATGGTCGTGCGTTCGATGAACGACAAAGAAGAGTAAAGCGTATACGGATCGTTGGCGAGAGAGGCTCGCCGACATTTTGGAACGCGATGTCGCGCGACAAGAAGAGGCCGCGCGACGATCGAAGCCGAAGAGAGAAGAGGAAACCGATACGAGATTCCACGCAATCGACGTTACTGCGCGCCGTAACTTCGATGCACCGAGTGGCATACCTTCGTGCTTTTTTCTTTCTCATTGATTTTGCAACCGACGCTAGAAACTCCTTACCGTCGTACGTAAATTATTGGAATGGAATCGTTGACGAACGGGATCCTTGAATCCTTAAATTTCGTTTCTCAACGATGCGCCGCGGTTTTTGCCACTCGTTGAAAAGGTCAGGGAACATTTTTCATTCGAAAGAGCTTCGCAACGTCACCATGATCGTCGTAATCTCGACGTGCGTGAAATCGGGTTGGCGTGCACGACAGCCACAGGATGTCCTTCAATTACACGCGTCTGCTTTCAGTGGAAACTTCCTCACTTTCGTCACTTTGCCTATGTCGTTCCACCTTTTTATACCGGATCTACAGTGGTTGACTCGTAACGAGTCCGAACAATGTAACGTCGACGAATAGCGAAATCGTACCGCGATATTTCCATCGCGCTAAAATGCGGCAACGCGTGTCGACGTCTCCCTTCGAGGTCTAGTTCCAACGCGTGACGTACTGCACGCTCGGATCGGTGACTTTCAGGAAATGAAAGCGCACAACTGTACTGATAAAACAAGATTTAACGTGATTGAATAAAATATATCCTTACTGCACGATGCTAAGGCGAAGACTCTTCAAGAGGGACGCCGAGCGCTGGTATAGACTAAACACATCTTTCGTATATTGCAGCCAACGAACTACACCCAATTCTGTTTTTACACGAACTTTTTTAGACGATTTTGACTTAACACGTATTAAAAATGAGAATTGATTATAAACGATGTACCCGGCTACCTGGTCTTAGAACTTCCAAACGTGCAATTTTGCTTTCTGCCGTCCAATACTACATCCGTTAAATGAAGGTATGATTGCGACATTTAAACCATATTACGTAATGCGAACGTTTCAATACGTTTTGGACAAACGATGAAACGCTAACAGTCAATTTGATCGATACGATCAAATTGAATTAGCGCTGGCTGAATTAAGACCGTCAACTTTGAATGCATATTGGAAAGCTGTTTGGGCAGAATGTATTAAAAACAGAAATCTCGTCCTCTCTAACACGACCTAATTTTCCAACATCATGACATTGGCACATACAGTTAACGGAGAAGGATTCGATGACCGATCGTTTGAAGATTTATCTTTATGAATTAAAATATTTAAGATCCTAGCGTGAAAACTCATGGTTTATTTCATTATTTTTGCTGATTTCTTAGGATTGGAACCAAAATACTATTTTTCAAAATATGCAATATATTTTTTACACGAATTCTTCGGGAACGTATCTATCGTGTGATATTATTTCGAGGAACTTCAAACGCTTGAATTCGTTTTCTTAATGAAAAACGATCTTCCGTGTCGAAAATTCTAATAAATCGAACGAATTCTCTGATCGAGATTGGATGCGATCGACCTTATTTTTTGTCGCAGCACCTAGGGAATCTTTCCGACGGTACTGGCTCGAGCGAGACACTAACGAAAGAACTGTAGAACTCGAAGAGATTGACTCCTCGCACAAATCCGATCGCAATCGGTCGAATAAATCCGCGTAACACAGCTCGAGTCAAGCTGCGTCGAAGGACAAGACTCGCCTTGGCGAGGTGCGTCGTCATGGAGGTGCGACGACCTGCTTTCCACCACGAAAAGCCTAATTTCGAGCGACGTATCGGTGACGCGGAAGGAGAACGGAAAGAGAGAACGATTTGGCCGAGATTCAAAATCGGCTGAAGATTATCGAGCGCGGTGACGACGATCGTCGTGCCCCGACGTGGGCAGAGATTCCTTATTCCCGTAGGCTCGAGGCATCCTCGCGATGCGGCCCCTCGAATGACTAAAACACCGCGCGAGAAAGGAGCGAGAGGGGCGAGGGACGAGAGAAGGAGAAAGAGGGAAAGGTACCTACGCGCTCGTCCTCGGCGAGCCGAGTAGACCAAAGGAAGGGAAGAAAGGAGGGAAGGAGGGAGAGTGAAAGAGAGTCCGGGTGGAAGTCGATCCGCTCCATTCCGCGCCGCACCGTGAAAGAAGCCGCGCTGGTGCTGATCAACTTGTCGTTGCTCCAATTATCCCCGACTTCGTCGTCGTAACGGTCGTAGACCCGTTGATTGATTTACGCAATTTTCTTCTACCGCCTTTTGCTCGGCCGCCCTTCTCTCGCGACTGACCGAGTATCGCGGATTAATCGCCTCGTCGTTGACCAATTAGCATCTCGGTACAGAGCAGCGGGTCTTTTTGCGCTTGGTCGGAACGAAGTCGTTGCCGAAAGTGCGTCCCTTTTCTCGGAAAGGCGTCTTGGAAGCTCGAGTACGAATGACGAGATTCGTTCTTTCGTCCTTTCGAAATGAACGAGTCGACGGTAGAAAGCGATAGATCGTCGTGTTGCGAATGTATAAATTAATTCTTTGCTTCACCTGTTTAGTCTTCATAGCGCGGCTTACGATCAACACGGTCGATTACGCGTCGAATCATTTAATCCAAATAAAAAAGATCACAGACGATACGAACAAATTAGGAAGTTAATTTGCATTTGTTTTTCAGGATCACTGGACACTTTTAATGTGTAAATGCAATAAATGTATCTTATTCTTATATAAAAGTGTGAAATAATTGGAGATCCGTCTCGAAGACGTATGTAGAAATGTAGAAAAATACTTAACTCGAAACTTAAGACCCTCGAATGTAGGATAAAATGAGTAATTACTTCATGTAAAATCATCAAATCTAATTACACACTCATTTGATCCCAACTGCGTAAGGACTCGTAGTACCAAAACGTAGTTTCGACTCTTTTAGTGACAGACGACGATATATCGACGATAAGACGACCTTACGTGAGAAGATGAATATAAATAAAAAATTATTGATTATTTGTTTGTAAGTTCCTTTTAATCGTTTAAATAATAACTGGAACTTTTACAAAATAATAGTCCGCGTATAAAAGAGCCAAATTATAACAGACGTAAAACTCTGACATCAATGGCAAGAAGATATCGATCACGATTGAACTGCGAGCCAGTCTCGTATTTTTTAAGTTTGGCTCGATCGTAGTACCACGAGTCAGGCTCGTGTTTCAAATTTTTGAATTCTTATCACGAGTCTTACTCGATATATCGTACGTTAAGAGGTTGAAATTACATTGAAATACATTGAAACTAAATTAGATTTATTGAAATTAATTTGAAAGAATTTTAAATAGGAAAGAAACCGAATCGAGGTTAAAATATATAATTATGCAAAAGCGTGATTTTTGCGTCGCGCTAAGTTACGGAGTAAGAGCGACGCGGAGATGCGAGTTCACGAAGTAACGCACGATTTTAAATGGTATTTTGAATTTTACATCGATTCTCCGATTACCTCTGTGAAGCGTCGTCGAATCTCACGCTTCGTTTCTATACGTTCGCGTTACGCGTGCCTCGACTCATTTACGTGAATCGACGATGGTGAAGTCACGTGGTGAACGAAGATTCGTACCGCTTCTTGCGAAGGACGAAGTTGCCCAACGATGAGGACGACGGCGCTACCGTTCGCTTTGCTTTTTTCCCCCGGCGAAGAAATCGTTTCCTTTCTATCTTTACCTGTTCCGTATCCTTTTAGAATCGATTCCTGTTAATACGTGTAAAAAGCAGCGCGACGTCTCGCCGCAAAAACAATGGCCGGCGTGGCAACCTGACAAGGCCCATTGTCTTCGAAAGCCGTATACCGCCGCTATTTTAGCTCTTTCTTCTTCCTCCGTCCTCCTCCTCTCTCCCCGGTCCCCTGCCGTCATCCTTCTTCGACTTTGACTTCTTCCTCGATCTCGACGCGCTAGCTGAATAGATGGGAGAAAGGGTGATACATTTCGTGGCACGTAAAGTCCTTTCCATGCGTACGGTAACACCGTACAAGCGGATAATCGATACTTTACGGTGCGCATTTTCATCTCATTGAAGCTTTTAGAATAGAGGACGACGCCCCGTAGCGATTTCCATTATCGCGTTAGTCGTGCTAGGTTTTATCCGACGTTCCACTTCGTTAAACTGTTCCTCGCAAAATGAGCATGGCGACGAGAAGAATGTAGGAGCGCGTTATTAATTCACCAGAGTTGACAAGCTCGATCATTCCGCGCGCACCCAAGTACAGTGCACTGGCCGACACCTAGAGAGACAGGGAGAGAGAGTATTTTTTTCCGACCATGAACCATGCCGTTCCATCCATCCATCCATCTACGTGCACGCGCGGCTATCCAATCCAGCTTCCATCAGAAGCGATCTATCGATAAACGCGCCGACACGTGATTTATAATTAATTCGAAGATATTCGAGAGCCGGTGCGCGCAACTATCGCTTTCAGATCGTATCGAACATCCTTGATGTCATCGTAAAAGCGATATGTTCAACGACGAAAGATCGAGATGAACTTCTCGGCTGGAATATCGTCATTTTGTACGATAAAATCGTGATCGTAAGAAAATGGATGCCATGCGCTGATAGAAGTTGTTTTATCTCGCAACGTATTATAACAATTAACCCTTTGCACTCGATTCGATGCAGCATCTCGAGAGGCGCCTCTCAGGCGTCACGGCGTTTCAGGTGATAACTAGAGAAATGAAAATTTTTTTGGGAATGGAAATCCGTTTTATTAATTCCTATATTCTTCATAAATTATTAAAAAACAGGAGAACGAAAAGCCACTTAAACGCTTACAATTTATAAAAATGTTAGTAACCGAGCTCCAATTCTGAAGAAATCAGGCTAAATGGAAAGCTTCGTGTGATCCTCACAGACTCAAAAAGAGGTTGTAAGATTTTTTCCTAAGGAAAAGAAACCAGATGGAAGACGCGAAAACGTCTACTACAGCGATACGTATCCACATAAACCAAAGATGCACCTTGGTGAATGTTTCATAAATTATCACACGAAACAAATATACAGAGCCTGACATTGCAAAATTCTATTTGCAAAGGCGTAAACATATATAACACATTAAAATATAACGTTTTAATAAGTTAATTTCTATATAAACCCATTTTATTGGATGAGCAACTAAGTGATTGTGAATTTCGTCAATAGATGGTCTTAGCACATTCTTTAGTTTTGTCAACGTGTTCAAATCACCTAACCTATATTGTCTTTTTATTACTTGGACTTCCACCTTTAATTTAGTAAAAACAATTGTGTCGATTAGTTATTTAGTTTCGTTTTTATCCCAATTTAAAAATGGAAGAACAAGACGCGCATTTCAGACA
>JAITYT010000541.1:1034574-1045041 GCA_025433975.1 Liostenogaster flavolineata
TAAAAATAGGAAAATTAATGGCTCGGTGCACACGGTTAAACTTTAAGGCTTTAATACGTTTACTAGGAACGGTAAGCGCGCCACGTTTTCTCGCGCTCATGGGCGGTACTCGAGGGCCCATAATTGCGAAATAAATAATTCTTAATCGCCCTTAATAAACGTTCGGCGCGTCGAAGGCGTCTGTACCGGGGGAATCTTTACGCGAGAAGTGTCAGGTGCGGTGGATGCGAATTCGTACGTATATGCACGCACAGGTACGTGTACGTTCCTTGGTTACGGAGGGTGCAGCGCTTCGTAATCCCTTTCAATACCCATATTATCTCACCGGGACGTAAAACGTGACCGAAATCGTTCCATGTTTTGCGCGTACGTCGAGCTATATCGCGAGGACTCCGTCGCGTTTGCAAATCTCATCGAAAGCAACGGCGTCGCTCGTGGCACCTATAAACGTCTCGCGTTAGAACCGCGATATTTCATACCTACGCCGTACTGCTGCGCTAGAAAAACGGCTCCATTCAATATTATTTATCGTTTTTCCCCCACCTTCCTCTCTCTCTCTCTCTTACTCTTTGTTTCTCTTTCTCTACAATTCTTGATCGCAAGATTCGATCGATTCCAGTCATTCCGCTGCTAATCCGAAGACGAAAATTACCTCGACGGCGATGCGGAAAGGTTGCTCGGTGTCAGCCTCGAAATAGTCTTATTTCACGCACGTGTTCCATATTTCTACCTCCGAGCATTCCCTCGAATCTTACGTAAAAGATTAGTAATTACGTCGTACACCGGCGTGGACGAGTACGAGGGACGAATTAAACGTTATTATACGAGCTAACGCTGAGCGGATACAGATCTAATTCCAGAAATTACGTCCTTCGAGTAATTTAAAAGATACTAAAAAAAAGTACGAAACACGTCGATTCTCCGCTTCGAACTTGGTGATAATTTTCAATACTACGTCTCTTGTCGACTAGTCTTAACCCCTTGGTTAGGTTAATCGACTTTAGCCGCGGACCGCTGTCGCTATCGTGGTGAGTTAAAGAAGTTATTGTCACGAAATAAGTTCACCGTTGTGTCTTTAGAAGCAGAAGAAAACATACAAATAACTTTTTAGATCATTAAAATCGGTGGATTGGCTCCTCACTAACTGAAACATAAGGAAAAATGGGTCCACAACTAAGGGGTTAAAGTCGACTACGACGAAACTCGCACTACCACTCGTAAAGATCGTCCAGCGGTACTCGATCGAAGGACGTAAAAAGCACTCGATCGAATGCGATCGCGAGCTCGCCAAACACTCA
This sequence comes from Liostenogaster flavolineata, assembly GCA_025433975.1. NCBI lineage: Eukaryota > Metazoa > Arthropoda > Insecta > Hymenoptera > Vespidae > Liostenogaster > Liostenogaster flavolineata. The sequence goes on from JAITYT010000541.1 coordinate 1,035,873, forward strand.
ACGCCGTCTGTCATACCTACGTCACGTTCCTTCCTCATGACGCGTAAGGTCGAGAAGCGGGCCGTGACGGGAGCGGCCGACGAAACGATCGAAACGACGCGCGGACTTACGGCGAAATCCGAAGAGAATTAGCCGAGGTGTACGAGGAGGCGCTCGCGGCCCGCTAAAGGCGCTAAAGGGCGCCGTGCGGCATTAAATGTCACTCAGCCGCGCCGTAAAGCAAAACTCCGCCGTATCCAGCAGTCAACGGCCTCGTCGTGCCGCGCTTTGGTCCGTCGTCGTTCCGACCTGCGTTATTGCCGTTTGCGCGATATCGCGAAGATACGACGCGCTCGACGACCACCGGACGCTACGATCAAGAAGAGACAGACAGGCGGACAGACATACAGAGAGAAAAGAACGGAAGAAAAGCGACGGTACCGGTGAGAACGGAGCAAGAGGAACGTAAAACGCGACGAAGTATCCTCTCCTCGTCTTCGGCCAGTTCGATCGAGCGTAGAGAGGAGCGAGAGAGCGAGCGAATTCTATTCGCCCTCCTCCTCGAGTGCAAAGTTTAATTGCACCTGTTCTTGCACCGCGTAAAAAAGGCGAATCGATTATCCAGCGCGTCGATACCCGCCGGGAATCCATTCTCTCGGTTAAAGGGTCACTCTGGCGGCGCTATGATGCGGATAGCAGACGACCCGATCCCATCGGCCGACCGACTCTCCTATCCTCGCTTCCGTGAATAGCCAACGTACGAGGCTAACGAGACAGAATTACGTTCGAGTTGAAGCGATGCATTAACAAGGGACACACGTACGTATGAGATAGAAACGGAGCCCGTACCCGTTCGTCTACGTAACGCGAAGGGAGATCGACGTTGGCTCGTCCGCGCGGTCATATAGCTTCGAGAGTCTCGTATTTACGTATAGAAATGCGTGGACGTGCGTTTAAAGGCGTAGGTGCGCCGTACGATTTGATCGACTTCAACGAAGAAACGCGTCTCTTTGTCGCTTCCGTCGAGCGGAAAATCTGCCGATTCTTCGAGCATCGCATCGACGTTTCTCGTTTTCGAGTCGAAATCGAGAGCGATTCTACTTCGTCGCGGTCTCTAATCCAAATCGTTTTATTGTTCTACGTGGAGTTCTTGTTGCTTCAACACGGACATTTGAATAACTGCTTCAGACTTCACGCGAGAAAATGGATAAAAACAAGAAATTGATGTCTTTTAATTTCTAACTTTCTTTAAATCGTTTAAATAATAATCAAGTCTTTTGCGAAACAGTAATTCGCGTAGATAAGTGTCAAATCAGGCTCGAGCTTGTACAATCATTTAACACAACGCGAAATTTTCGATCGACCATTTTTTGCTCATCGAAACCAATCTCTACATATTTTGCTTTCGATAGGGTACTTTTTCCATAAGTTTTTAATAACAATAGATAAGTTTCAACTGCACTTTTGTATAACATAAAGTAGCTTTGAAATAATTTTATGAGAACTTATCTCTTTTCGTTTTATTTTCGTTATTTTTAAAAGTACTATTGTAAACTAAGAATGGCATCTGGTGATTGAATTTTCACTGAATCATCGATACTTTCTACTTTAAAATGACAAGAAATATTTAACATTGCCGATAACACAAGTAGCTACAACAATTTAAGAAAAACTGCAGTTTCACTGCATCAAGGCAGTCTATGCATTTGGCATTGCAAGGATTAGTTGTTTAAACAATAAAAAAATCCTTTACCAGACGATAGTCCACGTTACAAAGAACAACTTTCACATTTAAGGTCCCTTTCTGTCACGTATGTTTTCTGAGATATATCGTCGTCCGGCACGAAAGGCTTAAAAGTAAGTCGCACGTAAGTCTTTTGAGACGGTCGCACGGATCGTGACGACCTTAGTGCATCTCCGATGGCGCGTTAACGACTGGCGGCCGTTACAAGCTTTATGGTGGAAATTCCATGCGATATTGCCGTAGTTCGGGGTCGATCGAGCGAACGATCCGTTAGTTTTTCGCCCGGGCGTTTTCATCGCTCGACGAAGCACCGTTGCCGATCGCGAATCGGCCGATCGATCGATCGATCGATCGATCCATCGACGAGGGCCCCGCGGGCTCGGTGTCTTCGACGATCGATGAACGTGCACGCTCGCGCGGATATCATCTCGTAACGGTCTGCGAGGGAGCCTCGAAACACGACGGAGGATCGAAGACGTCGTCGTACGAGCCGTCCTTCGAAAAAAGTCGTCACGGAGAGCAGCCACCACCGCCGCGTGTCAACGTTTCAAAGCCCGTTACGAGTACCCTCGAGTAAGACGGTCAGAATAGAGGAGAAGACGCTCGAGAGGAGTGGAGAGGACGATCTTCGCGGTAGACTTCTCCAGTCACCTTCGAGCGAAGCGTCTCGTCATCGTCGCTCACGAGTCTCTCGAGACGCGCACCGTACGAATTCGTTGCTTCGAAAGAAGGAATAAATTGGTTAATGGCTCCAGTGGATCTATACGCGATCAAACGTGCACGAAAAAGCGCTGTTATCTCGATTCGTTTGGTCGAAACGCGCTTCGATGAAACTGGGGCAAAGAGTAATCGTGCAATGCGACATGTGAAACTTCATTGTTTCGAGATAGTTACGTACAAAAAGATCCCGCTTAATGCGAGGGACACGTTCCAATAAATTCCAGCGCTAAACGAAACAGAGCTAAAGTACGTCGTTGATAAAAGGCAATAAATCAACTGTGAAGTAACAAACGTGCGTTCGAGCTGCTATGATACGCGTCATGAGATTGTACGTGACTGTCAAGCGGCAAAATCGTGCACAATTTCTAAGAGCACATTTTCTAAGAGCTTCTAAGAGATATTAAAACAGTGTTAAGAGGAACAGCGTTAAACGAGGTCATTGATGGCCCAAAATAAACGAATTGTCGCCCTGTAAACATGCGTTTGTACTACTATGATATGCGCAGTGAGATTGCACGCGACTATCCCAATAATTTTGCGCAATACTGGAACGGTATTAAGCGAAGCAGCAACAGGGTCTTTGTTGCGGATACACGTCGCCGCCGTGTATTGTATAGTCCTTTACTCTATCACTCTCCCATGAGAATGATTTGATTGTACCAACGCTCGTCTGTTCTAGCGCCGTCGCTTACCGAATGACAGTCTTCGCCGTAGCATGGACCTGTATATACGTCTTCTTTTTGTTTCATTAAACTCTAGTTTTCATCATTACAGTTGTGTATCTTCATAGCCACAAAACCCTACAGTCTTACTTGTAGGAGGTGAGCAATCAATGTCAAGTCAGGAAGTTGTAGGTTTCATTTCTTTCGTGTCTGGTGTGCAACCGAGTCTTCAGACGGTCGCGACAGTCGTCCAGATCACAGCGGAAGAAGCCGCATCGGTTGTGCCGTAACCGTACAAAAACAGCACTGGCTCTCTTATATTTAACTTTCCCGAACTAGGTACGCCTAATTGTGCATTTTTCACGATAGATACGTTCCCGAAGAATACGTATAAAAAACGCTCGCGTAAAAACAGAATTGAATGTATTTTACTGGAATCCATATCGAATAAAGAAAACAAACCGTACTTTATTCTTGACTGAAGTCGATCGTAAGAGGTTCTACGTACGCGCCGTTTTAATTCTCCATCGTTTCTTACAATCGGCTGTAAATTAACGTCGACTCGATTGCCACAAATGGAGAGGGTTTTGTGCGCGCTGAATCGTCGAGCATCGGAAGCGCGTCTGAACGCGCCTACGAACCTCTCGCGATTAAACCTACCTGCGAATCGCGAACGAAAGGCGAACCGTACCGCCATCGAACGTATCTTTTCAATTTCCTGTTTGCAATCGCCCGTTTGCGTACCAAGACGCGCTACTCGGCGAAGAGACGCTCGCAATTTCAGGCGCATTCAGGCCTGAAACGAAGCGCCGCGACGTTTCACTTCCGAGGCGTACGGCGCCTTGTAATCGTTCGGTATGCGCACCTTCAATGGAGGTCGATCAACCGATCGACCAAGAAGCCGTTATCTTTCCATCTCGTAGAAATACTCGAGTTCCCAACCAGCACGTGGAATAAGGAAGGAAAGTGCGCCACTAATGAGACGACCCTTCGTTCAGTGCTCGAAGAAATTTTCGAGTTACGTTTACCATTCGCAACGAACATTACTCCTAAACACTTTTTCGTACGTAGCGTCGTGAAAACTTGCCTTTCTCGACCCCGTCGCGACGTTCGCTTTTGTCTCGCAAAGTCGTTTCTCATTACGCGCGTTTCCTAGACTGGTTCGGTCCTGGAATTACGCATGTGTTATCTCAAAAGCATTTTGCATAATTGCGATTCGAAATGCGTAACGCTTTTACATTGTGCAAGGCGCGCCATTTATACATGAAATGTATAAATGAAGCAGCGTCGTATAATAATTTGCGTTACGATCGAAATCACGGTCACGAGATATTTTTCTTCGATAAAGGTATGCGAAGGTATAGATAAAATATAACTTTACAAAACAATAACTATTTAATAAATACTTTACTTTACTATTTAATAATTAATAGTTACTAGAAGAAGCCAATCGTGTCCATTTCAACCGTGATACAACGGTCGCCACAGGTACATACTTTAGCCGATAAAAAAGCAGGAAACTCGTCAAGAAAATCGACGATAGAAAACAGTAAACCTGCTGTAGTGTTTATTAATGTATATTACTTATAATATATTATATTATTGATGATTTATTGGGATCATTGAGTAGGAGGCAGTCGAATAATAAATGAAAGACTTTATTACAACAGAAATAGTAACAATTAATATTAATTCTAATAAACGCATTCAACGTCAAACATCAGACTTCATACACGGCTTGTACTCAGCTTGCCTGTACGATCGTCGTCAAAAAACTGATTTGTTTTCCGTTTCATGGCCACGCCAGATTACAAAACAACAACACACATATACATAGAAATACACACAGTTCTCGCTCACGCATGCACTTCATGTGACAAAATTCACATGCGATCCAGGTGCGTCCCCCTAAAACGTCTGCAGTCTGTAGAGCGTATCCAACGCGCAGACAATGAAAACGAAAATTCGTTTTACGCCTCGAATGAGATTTTACGTAAGCGGAGTCAGATACTCGTGGCTTTAGATGCCGACAAAACCCGAGAGACGCGACACCCGAAATTTTGGCGATACGATTATTCACGCGCAAACTCGCAAATCGGCGTGTCGCTCGGATCGTTGCCGATCGATCGGTTCTCCTCGCGAGCGCGTAGAGCTTCGGCTGGAACGCGAGGGCCTCCGTCGCGCTCTCCTCCCACAGAAACGCCCGAAGGAACGGCGCCGTCGAAGAAATTAAACCGCGCGGAACAGTTTCGGCACGGCCTCGGTGAAATTGAACGGCTAGGGTGAGTCTCTCTCTCTCTCTCTCTTTCTCTCTTTTGCGTTCTTCCTTCCACGGCACTCGCGAAAGGAGAGCGAAGACAGGAGCCGAAAGGACTCCGTGGGTGGAAACGGCCTCGAGGGTGGCAAAGAGGGAGGCGAGGGAGGCCGATCGTACGCTCGTGCGTTAAAAATGAAGACATTCGAACGGAGATATGATTCTATATAAATCACGAGCGTAGAGGCCGCGGCATCGCGCTCTTTCTCTTTCTCTCTCTCTCTCTCTCGCGCGCGCGCGCGTTCGATCTCTGTTTTTTCTCCTGTCCCTTCCTCCCGTTCTTTTCTTCTTTTTCTCACCATACCTGTCTTCACCGACGTTCTTATACTATGGCGCGGTTCAGTCACGATTCCGTGTACCACCGTTGCCTCGTTTCTTCTTCTTCTTCGTCTATCCCTCCTCTTTCTATCGATTTCTCTCTCTTTCTTTTTCTCTCTCGCTTCCTCTCACGCCGGTTCCCTATCCTCGATCTCTTCTACACTGGCTTCTTCTATCGTGGCTCGTGACCGACGCTCTGCACCGGTGGCAGAGAGCGAGAGAGGCATTCATTTGTTTTATCTCGCCGATTCCAATTAATATTTATCGTCTATTTGCCCGCGAAACGATATCTCGAGGGTGGTGGCCCAGGCCATTGCTCTTGCGTAGAACGATGGTGCACTTGGGGCCTCTCGTTGTAACTATGTATCTCCCTCGATTTCCTTCGCTCTTCATCCACCAGAACCTCGTACCTTTTCTCTCTATTTCATCTTCTTCGGCTGGCCGGCACCCCGCCAACCCCATAGACCGTTCTCTTATCGTTCGTTTTATTTCACTCGGCACCGACTCGATTTGTCGAAGATGGATCGAGCGCGGCCGAGTGCCGAGCGCTATCTTCTCCCATCCATTGGCCGTGGCAACGTCTATATGCGCTCGATGCGGCACGATAACTAAGACCCCCGTGCATCGGCACCCTCCGCCGCACACCTTCGTGGAATCGTTACGATATGGACGCACGTAAGACCCACCTCGTAGATCCATGGAATTACGCCTATTAGATGGAAACATCGTTCTCGAGGATAGAAATACAGTCGACGGAGAGTTACGAGGCCGGTGTTTGGCGCGCGCGCCTTCATCGAGCGCGATTATCGATCGTCCACGCTTTCCTTTTACAAAGGGACTTAATTACGGTTTATCGCTTTCGCGTGCTTCGGACGATGAGCGCAGTGATTTCGTGCATCGTGTCGCAGGAAGTCGTTAATACCTACGTCTCGTTATTAAAGCGTTACGTTCAAATTGCCCGTGATCTATCGTTTTTCGCGTTTAAAGAATAGCGTTCTATTTGCGAACGTTTCCCGCCTGCAAATTCTCATAACTCCACAGGAATCGTAATCGTTCGTCGATGCATCAATTATATCCTTCGAACTTGACTTTGTTTTATCGCGATCAGCCGGTATAGAAGTTCCATTTCAACGTTGATACTTGAGATGGCGCAAGGACGATTGAATTCGATTTTGACATTTTTATTCGTTACACGGTTACACGGTTACAAAAAATTGTCAATACCTTCGTTATATTTTCTTTATTGACGACCATTTCTGTGACGTTTCCCATATAACGCACCAACTAATCGAGTTCAAATTGCTCGAGGATTTCGTCTTCCTACGCAATGACGCATAGATACTCCATTCGACGTTGAAATTTATCTGGCATGCCTGCGGCCATGTTTGAACGGCAAAGCAACGTTATCGGCGCGTTTCTACGATTTTACGGGTCATGACTACCTGAAATTATACCGCACCGAGTGGAAAGCACGTCGCTCGACGGTTGTATTTTTTCGAAAGCCTGTCGATCGGCACATTCGAATGCGGCGTCGTCTCTTAATACGTATTATCAGGACCGTGCACCTGCGCTCTTGCGCATACACGAGTCGGCAGTTATACATCGTGGAAGACTCCTCGCAGCTCGACTTACGGGTTTCCTCTTCCGTGAACATTCGACTCTACCCACGGCGTACGAGAGAGTAAGGCGCGTTTACACCTGAGCGTATATCTGCCACTCGTCCGCGCGCGGCTATGATCTCTTATGAGAACGAGGCGTGTATACCGTTGCGGTTCGGCCAGAGTCATAAAGTAAATCAGCTATGATCGAGCAGCCGTTGCCGCTCGTGCCGGACCGAGCTAGTTCCGAACACCAAGGGCTTCGTACGTACGAGCGGCCTTCTATGGGGTACACGACGCCTTCGAGGAAACCGGAAATAAGGAGAATAAGAGAAGACGACCTGGAGAGGGAGAGAGACAGAGAGATAGGAACAAGGCAAAGGAAGCAAGAGAGAGGGAATTTTCAATTGAAACAAAGCAAAATTAAAAGAAGATCGAAAAGTCGCCTTAGGACCGCGAGCACCTAGAATCACAATCATTGTTGTCAAAGGACGAGTTATTACCTAATTGAAGGACGGAACACGAGTAACTGATTTAGAAGTCTCTATCCTAATGGAGACTGTATCTTTCGTCTCCCTTTCTCTGAGAACGATAGAGAGAAGATGAAAAATCGATTAAAGCGCTCGTTATCGAAACCGTCAAGATTCCGCGATACTCAACCCTTTCGCTATGGCAGGCCTTGTCAAGCAGTTCCTCTTGTAGAACGAAGCGCCGTTCTAAAAGTGGAAACGTCGAGTGTGCGCAGTTTTCAGCATTCGAGTTTTTGGTCAATCTTGTCTGAAAAATAAAAATAGTGATTATAATCACGACATAATATTGAGCAATAATTTTTCAACAATAATATACCAAATTCTGCTTAAAATATATTGCATCTATCGAAAAATAGAAGATTGGTTTCAGGTCTAAGAAATCAGCAAAAATAATACAATACGAACCCTAGTGCGTATTCCTAAGCATACGTCTATTTAAACAGGCGTTTAACTTATTTCGTCTAATCACGGTGTTCCAAGCGGGCTCTTTCTTCTCGATGGGTCCTTCTCCCGTCGTCGTCAACTTCCTTCTTTCCTTTCTTTTCCTCCATCTTCTCTTTCTTCCCTTTCGCAAGGAAGGGGACGACGTCGACCTCGCTTAACATCGCGTCTTGCGTCAGGACCTTCCTTTCCACCTTCCTCTTCGTCGTGCCGCGTACCGATGTCGTCTCCTGCGCGTTCTCTGCTCTCTTCCTCGGCACGGATAAATGCATGCGCGCATTCGCAAATACGACTGCAAAGAACGAAATACCTGCGAGACGCGCTCGTATAAATGCAAAGTGGCTTAAGGAATGGCGCGGCGCAAATTGCGAAACCTATCGTTTCGGCCTTCTTTTTTCTACGTCGAAGGTTACGAACGCTCTTTTTGTCGGACGACGGTGACGATAGGGTTCGATGTAGTTCTTCGTGCTCGTCTCCCAAGTTTCGTTGAATTCTAGAAATGGAATGCGACGCGTCGATTCTACCGCGGCTTGGATTCGAACGAATTTTAGAAACGAATGTTTTTCTTATACAGGACAGAAAAATTTGTTTTCGTCACGTTTAACCCCTTGCACTACTTTCACGAGTCAGACAAGTGATGAAAATTTTGTGCCAAACTTGAATATCACGAGTCTGATTCGTTATCATTATTTCGAACGGGATTTTCCAAACATATCGATGCGACTCCTGCAAAGCAACACCCAACTAGAATATGTAAAGTGAGTTACGAACAATATCGACGAAGCGAAACGACGTGGGAATGCACAAAATGTAAGGTGGCCTTGCGTGTATCGAAATGTTTTGTAACGTATCATACCAGGCAA
>JAITYT010000541.1:1069664-1085426 GCA_025433975.1 Liostenogaster flavolineata
CTGATCATGGGTTATCGTTCTTATTTCGCGTACGTCTGATCAGTACCCGTGTGGTCGACCGTTTCCGTGATGGGCATCAAATTGAAAGACATCAATACGAAGATCGGCACGAAGGAGGATCCAGAATCTTGGAACGAGTTGCACGCGAAAGTCATTGACTGCAACAATGATCTTATTAAGAGGAAAGGCTACTGCGCTTGGGGAATCGGAATTTGCGTCAGTGAGATCGTCGACGCCGTTATACGAAACACGTGCGTCTGCATGACCGTCTCGACTTATTTAAAGGTCAGCGTGTTTCGCGATTTACCTTAAACTTTATAGATCGGATACAAGTTTATATTGGTACGATTAAATCGAAGAAGAACGTACGATTAAGATTAACCAAGACACATCGAACGAATGTTAATATTTTGAGTCAGCTTGAAACATTTACATTTATGCATGATTTCTTACTTTTTATTTAAAGCAATTAAAAGCAGTAGTATCGATCAAAAATGGCCATCGAACGTATCGATGTCGATTCACGATTGCTTGACCCTAGATTCATAAATATTCGTCTCACAGACTGCGCAAAATACCTAAACACTTGTAACTTTTAAAGTGATCACCACGATTTATAACGTGTCGATTACTCGGAATAACTATCGTGTTTATTTTCATTTCAGAAAATTAATGATTAATAAACCATTTAAAGTGTGTTTTATTGCATTATTATCAATATTATTTATTTATATATATATATTTAACGTACATTGTTCATCAATATAATATGTTCGTCTGAGAGACGAATGTTTATGAAAAGTGTATCTGCCATGCATGTTCATGAATCTAGGGTTAATCCTTTCAGTGGAACGACCGATCGTGAGTTCGTGAGAATGTATTCGTTAATTTTTAACGGCCAGTTGGCATTTCGAGGGGAGTAACTCGTTAACATTTTACAGCTGTTGTCAGTCATTGCGATACATGGAAAATATTTTACAGGGTTGTCGACACGGTAACGAGAAAGACATCTTCACGTCGTTGCCGTGCGTAATCGGCAGAAACGGCGTCCATTCTCTGATACGCACCTCTTACACGGCCGAGGAAAAAGAACAAACGACGGAATCGTGCCGTAAGATATTCGAATTACAGAGGACGATTTTCGAGAGACTGGATTGAAACGCTTATAATCGACGTCCAGACGATAATCGTACGCATACATGTTGGGCCGATTTTTCCCCATTATCTTTCAAATACATCCCAAGTGAATATGTTTTATGTCTTATGCGAGATTTTATCATCGGCGTATAAATAGAGAAAGGAAAGGGAAAAAAGTAGAAAACGTTTTGCGTTGGTTCGCATCGAAAGGAATATCCACGATGCTTTTCATAAGGTAGTTAATGAGCACGGCGGAGCTCTGTAACGAGTAAGTTAATCCGAGAAGACGACTGCTGCGATGCCGCGTACGAATAAAGGGCGACTTCGAAGATGATATCGCGAATCGTTTTATGCGCCGGTTTGCATCAGTTAAGAAATACCGCGGCACCCAGTGAGAGGAAAGTATCCGTAACGCGCTTTTTTAACGCGTCCTCGTTGTAAGACGCATCACGCCACAGGACGGAATCGAGTCCAATCGCAACGGATTTCAGCCAATTTGCAAATATCGATGCCAATCGGTCGTATAAATATCAGATTCTACGCGATTCTGTAGCGTATCGTTCGGCCAATGGCGATCCGAACGATGAAGCGCTTCCCGTTACAAAATGGACACTCAAGGTCGACCAACGAGATTTCGATTCGTTAAAAATATTAGGTCTACTGGAATGTTTCGTCAAATAATGTCATCTCGAGTTTGAACATCGACTCTTTCGATCATTACGTTTCTACTTATCTGCTCGATATATACGCGAAGAGATGATTAATAACGATGGAAATTATATCGTCCAATAAATATTGATCAACACGTTTATTGCCACGCAAATTTTATATGGATTGCCCATGGTGCCAATATGATTTTTTTTTATTGTGCGATACATATTATATCGTCGGTCACCGGTAACCTTCATGGCAGTTAACGTGTTAAGCCTTTAAGTAGTACGAACGTTTATGTACGTCCTCGTACACTCTGATCATTTAGAATACGATTGTACATGTACGTCTTCAAACGTTGAGCTGGAGCAGTAAAGACGCGCACGTATTGCCATCTATTCAATTTAAAGTTAACCCCTTGACATGCAAATAAAACGAAATTTGACGCTTCTAAAAAATACCATTTAATTTTGGTCAAGTTAACAGTTATGGGTAAGCTGAGAAAGAGTACGTTTTATTTTGATATTTCGATTGCTATATAACGTTTGATCAGGTTGATATACAATGCTAATGGACAACGATTAAATAACATTATTAAATAATAATTCATTATTTCATCGTCATCGTACAATACATTCGAATTAGACGTGTTACAGGAATTCTTTCTAATTTTTACTAAATTCAAATATTGTATAATACTGCCGTACCGAATACCGATTTCAATGTACTTCTTTCTGATTTATGGATGCAACTTTGTTATTGTTACTGTTGAAGAGATGAGAGTGTGAGACATCTCGAACATTGCAAACAAAACACATCCATTGAAAACAGCTCTAAACAAGTCAGACTCGTCAAAGTCTACAACGGCATACGATATGAATGACGAATCAGAGTCGTCATTGTATGTCAAGGGGTTGATAAAACCATAATCGAAACTAATTTCATTCTTTGAAAAAAACTCACTACTCAAAGGGTTAATGTATGGAAAATGTATTAGTTTCTTTTAATTCAAAAACGGATCGAACCTAATATTAACGCGCACCATTGGCGACTTTTTGTCTCTAACAGCCTCGTCATTGATAAAGGCTCGAGACTCCGTTAGAAGAGTTACGTCTTCGCAAAGAAACGGGGGAAAAATGTACATATTTTTCGTGGCGATGGTTCGGCAGATATCGCCACGACGTTGTACTCCACGCTTTCAAGAATTAACATTAATAATTAAAATATCAGGCCATCGGACGATATTATCTATTTATTATGCTCGAAATAATATCCGAGACGCGATATGCCTAACGATTATGAAACCGATAAGGACGGGCGATAAGTTGTAATTTTGAGACCATTATAAAATGCAGGAACATTATAAAACTGAGGCAAAACGCGGGAGTTCGCCGTTGTTCCTCGGAAAATACATTTTTTTCGCCACTTTAAAGTAGTTAAGACTTAATCGAAGCACATAACTGACAATTATTTCGTAAAATAGGACGCCGTACTCGTTGGTTCGCACACTTCGCGCGGCACTTTGCCCGTTTGCGAGCTCTCTTTCGATCGTAATCCCTACGCGTAATAAACAGCAACGGTGCATCGAGCCGCAACAAAGCGCATTAAGCCCTAATTAACAGAGGCGAGATACGTCGATTGAAAGATTCTCGAATCAAAATCACGAGAAAATTCACTGGCGGGGTACGTCGTACTAGTACCGATATTTTCCGATCGAGGCACGGCCGCGAAACTCCAATCGTTGAACGACGACGAGCGAACGAGAAGCGACGATAGGCCATAGGCGTCCCTTAACAAGATTCGCTTCCTGGAAGCGACGACGTCGACTCCGCGTAAGACGGCAGAAACGTTCGAGACCTTGGCCATCCCGATACAAAGGGCCGAGCGACGAAAGAAATTATTTCCACGTGCGTCTGCCGCAACGCGTGACACCGGCAATGGCAGTAACGACATCGCCGAATCGTGCGGTACGGCGATTCATTGCGCTGCCGCTCGAGGAGGATTTAAAATTTCGTCGACGGACTCCAGGCGCAAAATCTACGAACGAACGAACGAACGAACGAAGAGACGGCGCAGGAGAATAAGAGAAAAGGAAGAGCGGTAGGTGCCAAGCTCCGCGGTGCGCTTTTAATGGTCCTGCTCCGTTGTGTCCGTCGGCCTCTGTCTTTCTCTCTCACTCTCTCTCTCTCTCTCTCTCTCTCTCTCTCTCTCTCTTTCTTTGTCTCTCTCGATCTTGTGGAAGTCCAACGCCCTTAGGTAGAAAAGGACGACGTTCCTTGGTGCGAGCCTTTCTTTCCTTCCTATTCCTCCTTTTCTGTCTTCCCTTACCCCTTTCCTTCCCGGCCGTCATCGATCCTCTTTCCACGGCCTCGTGGCCTCGCGTTCCTCGTCCTCGACGACGCTGCTACCAACGACCATTCCATCCTACCGTCGCTGAACGCAAGAGATTCGACGACGATTCGTTATCTCCGCTAACGAATGCTTTACCTTCCTGTAAGAGGTGGTACCTCCATGGATAATCCCGAGTCAGGTAGAGCGTATCAAGGGGGTAGGACAGCTTCATCCAGCTGCGTGGTCGCGATGCCAATGTCGCTTCTTTTCTCCTTTTCCGTCTTATTATTATTATTATTATTATTATTATTATTATCACTATTATTGTTATTATCGTCGTCGTCGCGGCGTCTCGCGCCGAGATCATAATTTATGCCGCGCGGTAGGCGATCGCGCGTATAATGACATAATTCCAGGTGGAGAGAGTCCTCGCATTCCGAATCTCGCTCGTCGGTCTTCGTGAACGTCGTGAGATAGACGCCGCGAACGAGACGTGCTGTTAAGATCGATCCTGGCCTAGCCTTTTACGACGTATCGATTTTTTTTTTCGTTCTTCCGGCCACGGTGGTCCGGAACCTTAAGTCGATCCATCGAAGTTTTGAGACTCATGGACACTAACGTATGAAATGACCGAAAAGCAATCAAAATGGCGAAAAACATTTATTTATTAAAGAAATCTTAAATACTAATCAACAAAATAATTTCTATCATTTTCAAACACTTTCTGCCAGCGTAAAGGCAGTTGTTGAATTCCCTTTCCAAAAAATCTTTAAAATAGAAAAAGAAGAAAAATTTTTTAAATCCTAATACATATTCATTTCAAAATCCGACATCGGCACTTTTTTTCTGCCTTGTTCCGTGAATTTCATGTGTTTGGAGAACGTTCGAGTTGAAACGTAAAGACGGTGTCAATTTTCGCCTATTCTTCGATGGAGTCGCGACTTCTCCCGGTCGACGTTTAACACGTTAAGTGTTCAGACGGTTTTGCTTGCCGTTCCGTTCAGGCCCACGCTCGGCCGCCAAGTGGACAATCTCGTCGGGCAAACCGGAGAACGAACAGAAGTGTTCGGAACCGTGTTCTTAAAATTCAGAGATACTGTGCCAAATGTTATATAAGAGAAATTGCCAAATGTTAGGCTAGCGTAGAATTTAACACGAGAAGTTAGCACCTTTTGTAATGAATGCAAAAAAACCACGTCTTTGTTCATTCTGTTTCAATAAATTACATTAACATTTAATATTATTTATTAATAAATAATAATAATAAATATAAATATTTAAATATTATATTCTTTTACTTAACATTTTACTTAATATTATATCTTTTACTTAACCAATGTCGCCTAAGAAAAACATTTAGTCTCGCAATCAATACGTAAAGATCGACACTAGCGGTCTTATAATACAAATCTAAAGTCTGCGGCCGGTCCGTAGGGACCGGCGTGGCGTTTACCGCGTTAAAGACTCCTCACTCGTAAACACGTTCGCGACAAGCTGCAAAAAAGAAGCTGCGAGCGACACGTCGAGAGAGCAGATATAAACGCAGCTGGACCCGATTACAGGATACGAGTTAATTCCAACTCTTTCCGATGATCGTTTGAAACGAGCGACACGACGAGCTAGGGCGGTAGATATAACGACGTAGGTCCGTTTAGGCGACCACACATGGCCGATACGCGCGAAGACCAGTTCTGCGCTAGGCGAGTCGAGGCACGAGTGGAAATCCGTGAGTGGAAGGAACGATCGGCGTACGAACGAAAAGTGGGAGGATCCCGAGGACATCGTTCACCGACGAGACACGGCGGTAGGTACTACTAATTATCGTACTTTTTATTCCGGACGGACATAATGCATCCCCGGTTCGACGAAGTAGCTCGTGTCCGCGTCGGTGAGTAAGAGGAGAACGAATAAAAAGGCGATGCGCGCCGATCGAGAGCGAGACCTCGGAGAGAGAGAGAGAGAGAGAAGTCGATGGGGTGCGTTCGAAAGTTTGAATCCTCTGGTTTTAAAGGCATCTAGGCGGTATCGGAAGCAGATGCGACGTAGTACGAGAGTACGAGTGGGTCCACGCGTGTACGTACGTGTGCGTACGCCGAATGCAACGGGCCACCGAACTCCGAGGACGCGCTCGTAAAGTAGTCGCGGCGTAGGGGGCTGGTCGGCTCCTCCTGATTGAGTTACGATTTAATTAGTCCGCGCGGCCAATCAGTAATTAAGATATCCGCTAATCAAGCGGCCTGGCCCCCTTCGATCTACCTTTCTTACTTCGCCTGATCTTTGCTACGGAAATCTATCTATCTTTATTAGCTCCTTTTTTCCCTTCTTTTTCATCTCCGACTCTATCTCCCCCTCCCTCTCTCTTTCTCTCTTTGTCTGTCTATCCGTCCGTCTCTCGTTGCCTTTCTCCAATCGTAACCAGACCATTCGTTCGTCTCGTTCGCAACGAGCCGTCTCTTTTTCTCCGATCGCTCGTCCAGCATCGAATCCGACGAAATGCTTCGGACGTACGACGGCGATCAAACGATGGAATTCAAGGTGGCGACGGCCATCGTCGTCGATGAGACGCGAAAGACGGAGAATGCTGGAAGATCGAAAGAAGGGTGGAACCGACCGCGTTGAAAGTCGATGGCAACTGGTCGCTGCTCTTCCACGAGATGAAGGAGGGACGAAGGTAGATCGACGCCTGATCAGGCGTTGCATGATCCTGGCCTGGGTCGTGGCTGAAATTCATGCAACGTCGAGCGCTTTGATCGAGATCGAAGGACGCCTCTTCCGGTCTTCGGAGGGGTCGAAGGCAGCTGACTGACGTCAACTCGCCACGCGCGAGCGGCGCTTCGTTGCCATCGGTTTGCCCGGTCGAGAGCCGAACGAACGCGTCGTCGATGTCGATTAGCGATGCGCGGGACTGCAGCGCAGAATCGACGCTTCCAAGTGGACGAAAGAATCGATTAGAATGCGAAGACGTCGATCGAGAGTCGTTATACGATGATTCTCAGGCGGGCATTTCACGGTAACCATGAGAATCGACCCATCCGATTTAAATTTGTGAAGTGTTCGCCAAACGTCTTATATATTGTATTTAAATACACGTAAATGTGACGAGAGTCTTCGTGAATGCATTTATTAGGATTAAAAGGCTCGAACCAGGATTATATAATAATTGCATGCAAAAAGTGGTATTTCCTTTCTCGATGCTGTCGTAATTATTTAGGTTGATATAGGACGGAAACAGATGTCTGATTTTTATCCGTAACAGGCGTTTATGGCGTATTTATGTAACATCGCATGTTTTTAAAAATACGTGCATGTAACGAGTCTTACCTGTTCTTACTATAATTTTACTTATAAACAGGGGCGCGTATTGTCTTAAGCTAAGGTTAGGCTTCGTCAGGAAGGTACATTGACAAAAAGTGGAGTTTTATTTCTTTTACTCTCGTAATCTGTATAGGATCAAAATAGCTTTTAAAAATATTGCATTTTGAACAAATCGATAACTGTTTTTTAGTGTCTCGCAGAGGACGTAATTAAATTACAATGTATTCTCGTTTTTGCAAAACGATAATATAATTCATCGACTCTATTTTGAAGAAATCCAGAAAATCGTGTGTGGTACGCTCTCGCTTTAATTCTTACGAAAAATCAGACGCGGGAAAAATACCGCGTATGCGCGTCATCTGTCGGGAATCGAAAGAACCCGTTCTATGGGTAAGATCGATGAAATAAATCATCGTGGCGAGTCGATGATCCTAAATCAATGTCGCGTAAACGAGCGGACGTTGCTCCGAGATCGCAGAGTTGCGGTGTATGATGGATGCCTACGTTAATGCCATCGATATACGTAGATACGTCACGTAAGCCGCTCGACATCGAGATCACGTTGCGAGTCTCGAGCGACCATTCTAATGCGAATTTGGAAGGCTGAGGAGTCCGGACCGACCGCTGGTTTAAACGTACGTACGGTACGTATCGGCCGGGTATGCGGAGATAACATTGATTGTAATTAATAGCCGGCGATCGCGTTAGGCTCCGTAGGCCGGTTAATTGTCGAGGGAAGAGTAATGGCGCGAAATCACGCCAACGTCGGTCGGTCGGTCGTACGAAAACGATTTCCAACCACCACGCTGGATTTAAGTCTTCATCGTGAAAATATCGAATTGATCTTTGCACGTAGCCATATATTACTTATGAGTTTATTCACTGTATGAAAAAAAGGGGAAAAATATGATGTGCTATATCTTGTGCAAAGGGAGAGTTCGCAATGAATCGAACGATCGATGGGTCAAGAAATGACGCTTTTTTTCGAAACTCGTACGGAATAACAAGTTACTCTTCGACGTTTATACTCGTGCGTTATATACCAATTATTTCGTTATTAATATTATTGTTCGTTGTTATGAAGTAAAATTAATATTTTAGAATTATTTATTCGAAAAGAATTAATGATAAATTTTTGTTTGAACAACTTTCGTTAAAATCATTATTACGCTCTTTCAGTGAACCGATTTAAGCGTTGACTTAAATCAAGTTATTCAAAATTATGTGCATTCGATTAGGTTAAAAGGCAAAAATTTAACTAGCAACGAAGCGTGTAATAGCGACAAACAGACGAAACGTCGAGCGGTTCCAGTTCTTCGTTGAATTCGTAGAATTAATCGACCTTAATTGGAGGAAATAGTGCGTGTCTCTGGTGGGTAAACGAAAAACCAGAAGGCTTATACGCGTACGATAGATCGTTGTACGCGGATACAACGATTACGTTACTCGCTGGCAGCGCGCGCTTACAAAAGCGACGCCAATCATCTTTCATGGAGCGATAGAAATTTTTCGATCGAAATAAATCGATCTTCTAACGAACCCGATCGTTCCCGCGCTTTGCGTTTGCGATAATAGTCGATGAAAAATGCGGGAACTAATCGAATATCCGCGTGCATACTCGTACGCGCAATGCCAGGCCAGCCGTCACGTCTTGTTGGATCGCGAAAATGAGTATGCAATTCGATTGCATTCGATTGCGATTGTCTAATACGATACGTGCCATGCACAACGAAACGCTAACTCCGTTCGGCATATATTTGATCAATGAGCAGCGAGCGAGGAACGCGTCATCGCGTTTCAGATCCCTTTAACCGTTCAAGTACACCTATGGATAAATAAAGAATATTAGCTTATAAAGAATATGGCTTCTTCGAATAATTCATCGTGAGAAAGACTGCGTTCGATTCTATCAACGAGCAATAGTTGATAAATCGTCGGTACGTATCGATTGGAATGAAATGTACAATAATTAGTTAAAATTCAAGTTTATTAAAAAAAAATAGCAGCAAGAACCTTGATCGAACGACAGTAATTGAATTAGATCGACTATACTATTTTAATATCAACCCTTCGAAGCATGCCAGAGCTAAAAATATTCCACCTGTTTGATACCGAAATTTGCATGGTGGAATGATTTTATACCACCTCGAAAAAGTAAAATTACTCGAAACACACAGGTTAATATCGAGACCAATCTACTTCAAAAACGCACTATGATAACCACTAGACTCCTCATTTAATTAAATGTTTTTGTAAAATTTGTTTATCAATTTTGTGTAATTTTATTTCTCTATTAATTAAACTAATTTTTTAAATTTGAACTTCTCCAACCTATGCAAAAAATGAAATTCATTATATCGAACTTTAATAGAAATAATTGATAACGCGATTGAATTTCTTTCACGATCTTTTCGACGATTCGATAAAGCGAGACAACGACGCGAGTAAGAATCCACGCGTGGTCAAGAGGGGCAAACCGATCGACAAGATAAATCCTTTGGAGGGGTAGCGGTGCAATTTTCGCGGAGCGCAGCTGTCGCGCCAACCGCCGCTGATTTATAACAGGATCCTGGATTACCGATGAGAGCGCCTAGATCAGCCTGCCTTACCGTCGACGGTAACGGAAGAACGTCGGACAAGCAGGAACGACCACCGTGGTAGAAGCGGCGCGCCGACCGCGCAAACACGCGGAAACCTCGAGATCCGCCTTGATTCGCGTTAGATTCCAGATTGGTAGGCGATTATGCCTCCGATTCGAGATTTACGAGCGCGAAAAGTTCGCTCGCTCGCTCGTCTATCGCCATTTCTAGTAGCACCGTTGGTGGGAGGGATCGCTTATCAGCTCGAACGAGCTCCTAACGTATCGAGGTCGCCGTCACCGCGAATGGAAGTGCCGAACGAATTCGCGCGTATCGCGGCGCATCTCGATTAAAAAAGAACAAGACGAATACGTCGAGTTCGCCAATTTGAAATCTACGTCGAAAATGGAACTTTGAACGGAGCGGAAAAATCCTATCGGATCCTAGCTAGATAATTCGTGGCAATTCGAATTAGATCCGTGGCAAATTTGTTGGAACGATGGTGAGTCATGGATGAACAATAGTGCTGGTCTAATCTGTCGTGGAATTTTTATCGAGTGATTTGCTACGATCGACGCCACTTTCCATATCTTTTGATGACACTTTCTAGCTTCGACGCGCGAGTAAATTGACGATGGTCGATAGGGATGACAGTCGCTACTCGGAGTCTCGATTTCGATTGGACCTTCGCTCCCTCTCGGCTTGCCGCGCAATCCGTTTGAATTTTCGATGCCATCGCGGTCCATTTCCATGGCAACCGACTGAAAGCGTGCAATTAACCGCAAGGAGGAAAGGAGAGGAGAGGCTGGTGATTTTAAGGCCGGTTTTGCCACCTGTCATCTCGCGGCTTAACATTCGAACGACCGTACCGTTCGATAGTTAAACTCGTGCAGCTAATTGGATAATCGATTAGCCCGTCATATTATCGATTAATTTATCGTCGTAAGATTTACATGCGAGAGACATAATTCAATAGGAATAATCGGTTTATCGTTCGCCGAAAGATCGTATTGCTAACAAAATGTTAACTCTCCGCATATACAGAGTCATAATCATTGTCCCGTGTCGTAAAGTGCGATTTTAAAACGTAATGCGGGTGGCAATTTGCCGCGGAACGGCCCGAGCTCGGGTGAACTGGTTTCGTAAACGGTCGAAAAGAGAGAAATTCCTATTCGAGACGATCAGCGCGAGCCCTTTTCGCCGTAGCTCTACGTTCGGTTTAATCGACGATCGAAATACGCTCGGTCCATCGTTTTATCTTTCTCTTTTCATCTCGCTGATCGTTTCTTTGCCATCGCAATCGAGCATTCAACGCTCGTAATTGCGATAAAGATCATTGTCATCACGATAGGCACGCGTGAGCGCGATCAACGCGCAGAAAAAAGTTTGAAACTAGAAACGATGAGATCCAAAGATACGTCGAATTAGAGAGCGACTTCGACACGTTCACGTCGGGCTTCATTCGTGATATTTATGTTTTCCTTCATTTGACTGCTTCGCTTCATCCGACGAGGTACTATCGCTTATTCAAAATTTAGTGTTTATAATTATATGTTAATAGTAAGAACTATTATTAATAATATAAATATTATTGACGATTGAATGGGATCATTGAGCAAGAGGCAGTCGAATAATATATGGAAGATTATTATAACAGTGTAGTAACGACTGATACTAATTCTAATCATGCTCTCAACGTTAAATGTTAGTTTACAAACACGGTTACAGACTGTTGTGTTTTTCGTTTCCTGGCCACGTCAGATTACACACATACGCGTCCACACATTTGTATGGATGCACACATATGCACGCACAGTTTGGTTGATTCGAAACTTTCGGCGGTTACTATGAAAACTCAACGCTCAGCGCTCGCACTCACATGCACTCCATGTGTCGAAAGCCAAAGCAATCCAGATTCGTGCCCTTGAAATGGCACGCCAAGGGTGTAGACGTTCGGAGCTAGAACGTCTAGATCCTACATAACTTGTGTGCAAGGTGTAATAATATTTTAAAATTTAGACAGCAAATTACTGATCACCTTCTGATCAATAATCATCACAGTGAAGAAGTAGAAATTGGAAAGCAAATACCGTCAAAAAAAGGTTGACGACTTCTTCATTCGTACAAAGGGTCTGCGAGAAAAACAAAAAAAAAGACGTAAAGAATGTTACAAATGTATCACATATATAAAAGAAAAGGTAGACAGTACGCCGCGAAGTAATGTGTTATAATCGTTGTAAAGGCCAGCCAGCACTCTGTTTAAAATACTTCAAAAAATCGCATCGGAATAAATAAACAATTATGTTAAGTTTATAATATTGAATTTTTGTTTTATAAGTTATGTCCATATGTTTTATAAGCGTCCAACCGGTCGATAACGAGCGATTTTGCGTTTCTTCCAACGACGATTCGATCGAGAGAATCGACGAGGTCGATTCTCAGAAAACGACGCCACTGTTCTTCGCAGCATCGTTCAAGACGAAAGCGCGTTTTCGGAAGCGTTTCAGCGAATCGCGGCGCAACGGCATTCCGTGAGATATTAACGTTTCGACATAAGCGGCAATTACGTTCCACTTGTATCGTGGACTCTTTCGCAATCTCGGTTGATCGTTGCGTCTCGCGACTTTCCCGCTCGATCTCCGAAGAAGGAAGAACTCCTCTGCAAGGGAGACGAGGAAGAAGGAAGAGCAGAAAGGACTTCGGAGCGACAGGAGGAGCGACGGACGGGAGGGAGGAAGGAAACGGCGCCGACTCGAACGTTTTAATCTTGCTTCGAAAGCAGCGCGATGTTACACGCGAGGAGGGGTCCGCGGGGGGCGGGAGGACGACGCGTAAAGGACGGTAAGGGGTGTCCCTGGTAGGGCGATATTCGGACGAGCAAACGAGAGCGTACGAGACGCTACGGGCAACGTACGACGTCGCTCTCGTTCGCAGCCTATCTCGGTACGAGCAAAATGAAGAGCGGCGCGCGTTGTTACGAGTCGTAATTTACAATCACGCGGTGAAAAAAGGAGCCGTGGTGTCGGCGCACACCGCGCCCAATCCTCGGGCGCGTACGATCGCCCGGTGGCACACGCGTACCTGCGTACAACATCCTCGCCGCTAACGAATGCACATGCATTATCCCGATGTAATTACCATATCAAGGTCTCCTTGGTGATCCCTAACACCGTTCTAATTGCCACGCAGGACAATTTATTAAATTGCTCTATTACGAGGCTCGTCGAACGAGATGACGCTGCTTCTTGCCACGTTCTCGCAACACCCACTCGTGCGTCGTTCTTACGATCGTCATCGAGTCCCATCGACGTTCGATTTCTTCTTCTTGGAGATACAACGCAGTTGCTACAAACTGATAAGACTAGAGGGCGTTTCCTTGTAAATAGGGTCGACTCCTTTTATCAGCATCGAAAGGGTATCAAAGGCCATTTAACGAGGGAACAGTTCGGTTGGTTTTCCTTTACACCTAAAGTTACTGCGAACATTTTTGTGCTATATTGCTTTTAGCGCATCCACTGCTTGATCCTTGAATAAACCAATCGATGTATTCTAACAGTTCCTAGTGACAACGGTAGTGGTTACGGCCGTCGAGTACGTTTCACGCATGTCACGATTATTAAGAGACTCTAGAGGTGAGGAATCGTTCGATTTTTATTTCGGATCGCATTTATCGAACGCGATATCGGAAGTTCGATCCGCGTGGCGAAATAGGAACGATAAAAATCGTTTTGGCGATGGCTTTCGCGTGATACGAGCGTAGTTTGAAAAGAGTGCAAATTCATGTAGCAGCGAATCGTCCAGACGCACGTGCGTTATCTAATCCACGGATTAAAATGAGTGTCTCTGAAAAATCTTGCGACTGTCTTAGCGATCGCGGGATTACGAGCGGACTCAAAGCGATCCGTGATTTTATTTTACAGTTTCGCCCGAAAGTGATTTCTTTGAACGAGCGACGGAGAATTTATTTTCATGCGACGACACCGCGTTCGGGAGAACGTTCGACTCAAATAATACCAAGGGATATTTATCGACACTAAAGCTGTCGCTCGTAACGGAAGTCAACAGCCGTGCGGCGTAAGACGCGGAGAAATCGTCTCTCAAACCGAGATGGAAGCGGAACGCGTCGCTCGAAGCGTACAAGTTTAATGTTTAAAATCGTTATTATACTATGGAAACGAAACGAAGGCGCGTAGCGAGGCGCTTCTCTCGGCGTTACGCGAGACGATGATAAAATATCGAAACGCAAAATAAATAACACGGAAATAAAAGAACGTAAACGCCTACGATGCAGCCTACTCCTCGCCGGCATTTTACGGAGTACATGCGAATAATGCCACGAGCCGATTTTATATGCGCGCTTATACGAATAGCATTATAAGGAACAAAATACCAATTTCCTGGAAGACGCAATTTCCTAAAATCGCAAAAAATGGGCAAAATCATCAAAAATTGCGAAAAATCAAAATGTCGAATTTTGGCATTTGGAAGGTGTTTTCTTATAGATTTTGACGCGTGGAATTCATATTCGTAATTTGTTTTACGCTACGAGCATTGTGCGAGTAGGTACAGCCAAAAAACGGTTTCGTCATTTTTATTAAAACACGTAATAATCGGTTTTATTGGCTTAAGCGATGGGTCTTGAGTTATTCGAACTGCTATTATTAATTGATCATATATTTACCTTATTAAACGTTATCGTCGTTAAATTGGAAAGATCAATTACGCTTTTTGCAACGTGAAAAATTGTTATTGAAAATAGACCGACGATACCTACACTATTCCTTCCGTCTTAGATGTTCGCATTATTTCAACTTCCAAATACAATCGTAATTTGAACGTATACACGACGATATCCCGATCGAAGATCAATGAACATTCAACACCGGAAATGTCTGACTTGAAAAAATCTTCGTGACACGTTCGCGAGATAACAGAAAATGATCCTTTATTTTCTATTCACTCTCGTAAGCACGAAGTCACTATCCGTGCCTATTTTAGATTCCTTCGTTCTTACGTTGGTCAAAATCGAACCCTCGAGTCCAGAAAACGTTCGCGCTACGAACGAGATTCACCTTCCAACGTATCTTACAATCAGAGAAGGCCGACTAAGAGACAAGATGACGAATAAAGAAAGACGAAAGACGACAAATGGACGAGACCGACTCGAAGCGCGACGCATTTAACGCTTTTCTATCGACACCGAGAATCGAACGACGTCTTTTCCAGCGGAGCTAATGAGAACGCGGTGTAAAGCTCGCGGTGTTATAAGAGTCCTTCTATTTATCGAAGGTAGGTACGCGAAGGAAACGAAGGCGCCGATCGCTCGGAGCAACGAAGAGCGAATTATTTGCTTCGCAGAAGCGATATACATAACGCACACGCGGTTATAACGCAAAAAAAAAATTTGACGCTCCGAGGACCTCTTTCCTTACCTCCTCCTCTCTCTCTCTCTCCTTGTCGTAACTGCCAACCGACCATCCGACCGTGTGCCTCCGCGTTTATACGGTTATGCTAATTCCCAGTCGTCGACTCTTCGGCTGTTACGGTTTGTAATTATACGTGCCATCTTCATACGCGCGTCGTACCGACAAGCGACAGGACATGGCAGGACGGGATGTAGTCGAGACGGTCGTTTCGAATTTTATTTCGCGAACAGAAGTGCTCGCATTCGCTACGAATCGAGCTTAATTTGTGTATTAAATTTATTCTCTCTTTTTCTTTCTCTTCTTTTTCCTCCCCCCCCCCCCCC
>JAITYT010000541.1:1095625-1122187 GCA_025433975.1 Liostenogaster flavolineata
TCATAGAAGGAAATCTCGTCGACGCGCCCATTCCAGCAATATTAATAATCCAGGAATGCACTGGACGCTCGACAAAGTATCGTCGTATCTAGTAACGAATGGAGCGATTTCTTGTACGCGTCGATTGATCCCGTTTTCTTAAATATTAGAGAATTTGTGCCCACCTCGCGATCGTCGATGCGTTCCCAAAGAAACTCGAGGGAGAGGGGATGGATTACTTGCATGGTTCAGTCTTTTTGGGAGATCCACGTGTTGAATTTGATACAGGTAAATAACGTTAGTTAGTCAGTACGTTCTTAAGTTGTAGTAATGAACGATTGGGTATACCATTTAACATCTAAATAATGTCGATGAGTACGGCTTCGAGTACGGGTATGCCGTTGAGTTTAAATGGAGCTATATTGATTTGCCGGAAGGAAAGGTTATAAACTGATATAAAAATGAAGAATGTTCTCTCGCTAGATTTTTGCATCACGAGCAACTCGAAAGTCGTTGTAATCGCAGCGGGCGTGCGATCGAAGAAGGGCGAAACTCGCCTGGACTTGGTTAAACGCAATACCGACATACTGAAGAGCATAATTCCTCCCTTGGTAGGATTCAGCCCCAACGCGGTGTTCTTAATCGTTGCTAATCCCGGTACGAATTGGGTGCATCTTAACGAAGTCTGTTTTAAGGATAGAAGGGAGCCGAGTATAGTCGCGATGACCAGTGTGTTCGATCGTACACGAGACAAAAAAACCGTTGGTTTCAGTTGACATTTTGTCGTGGGTTGCGTGGAAGGTAAGCGGACTACCGGCTCATCAAATCATCGGTAGTGGAACACACCTGGACTGCGCAAGATTTCGATATTTGATCGGCGATCGCTTAGGTATCGCGCCGAGCTCCGTTCACGCCTATATCATTGGAGAGCACGGAGACAGCCAAGGTGAGTTCTATGATTCTTATAGACGTAACGGTACCTGGAATCGGTGAGTCGTTTCTTTTTCCTCATCGGCGATTGAAATAATCGATCCAATACACGCGTTATACTTCCTTTGCGTATGAATAAACGTAAACCCGTAACACGGATCGTTTGAGCTTTATTAAATGCGTACTGCTTCTGTGAGCAGCTGTTTCTTCTGCGGAAATGTACAATATGCGATAGATTCGTGCCGATAGTGTATGCAAACTTAACGTAATATCGAATGAAAGGGGAAAGACCAGCTAGAGGAGAGGAGTTGCATATCGAGATAAAAGTGACATAGTATTATACTTGTATATATATATATATTCGAAATATTCTTTTTATCTTTAAATAAGCCTATTATAAATCTTGATAAATCAGTGGAACTTGTTATATTCATTGCAGTTGTTACAACGTAATAATTCGAAAAAAAGTATAGTAAATAAATAAAATTCTCGTTAATACGTTTAAAAAGAGGATATCGTTTTCGGTGAAATATTTTACCGTTTTCGAGTAAATTCTTTCTATCGACGTTTATTCTATGCGATGACGCGACCTTAAAAATTGTCAACGGTAGATTTCTTCGACGATTGAAAATCCATACCTATGCTAATTATTAGTACTTTGCGGTTTTAGTTGCACTATGGTCAGGAGTGAATGTCGCGGGCGTGCAATTCCGGGATATTGTGCCCAATATCGGTTTAGAAACTGACGAGGAGAAGTGGTACGAAATTTCCAAAGAAGTAGTCAGACTGTAAGTAACGTTTGTATCACCGTGCATCGTTCTTATTCGAGATATTCCGAAGCAATGAAGATCCATTTATACGAGATCGTTTGATATTAGCTGATATTATTGGTTGATATTAGTCTTAGAAAATTATAACGATGTCAAATTGAGATCGTACAAATATTCGAAGACATTGACAAACACGGAGACACCGAAATCTTTTGTTGCTTTCAGTGGACCCATGGTGAGATGCTTGAAGGGATACACGAACACGGCTGTAGGACTTTCGGTGGCGGATATCGTCCGTGCCGTACTCTGTAATACGCAAAAGATTCAGGCTGTATCAACATTGATACAAGTAAGACACAAATTTCTAGGGGATTCACGATCGAGTCGACGTACTTTCCGATCGATCTCCGACTTTGATCTTGTTTCTCATTACGTTTGCAAATCCCATCGATTTTCTTCACTTCCTTCCTCGTTCAGGGACACCACGACGTGTGTCATGAAATGTTCTTGTCCCTACCCTGTGCCATCGGCGAAAACGGAGTGACGCAGATCGTACGTCTACGTATGACCGAATACGAGAAGAAACTATTCCAACAATCGGCGAATTTCGTCTACAACATTCAGAAAGACATCAAGTTCTGAGCCTCGAAACCCGCGCAAAACGGGTCTCGAACGATTCGAGTGTCCTTCGTCCTAGTGTTACGTGTAAAACAAAAATTAAGAAAAATCATACAGAGGTATCTTTGGATATAATAAATCGTACGTCAATTTCTCTACTCTTTTTTTTTTTTTATTCGCAAGAGCGCGTGACTTATCGATGGCGCGCCGTGTTTGCGACGCTATCGCACGTTCACATTAGCGATTCTTAAGAAATCGTTTCTCTTCGCGCACCCAAATCGTCTCATTATTGAGAATAACGATTTCGACGAAGCGCGCGAGATTTCGTGTTAACGAAGCTCGTACGGCCATGTCGTACGTTGTATTCGAAGAATCGATGTGAAATCGGCACGACCGGCTAAATTGAGTCGAAACGATTTACATGGTGGAAACGGCTTGTGATAACACGCCAGAAAAAGCACAAGAGGAGAAGGCGAGATAGCGAAAAGGTCTTCGAGACTATTACCGAGAGCGACCATTTCTTAACGAGCCAACGATAAAAAAACATCAATATCGTCAATGACTCGTTCGAAACTCTCTTCGTGGAATGTGGATCGAGGATTACCAAATGAAGCTCACGTCTTTCTTCTGGGAAGAGTCTGTACGCGTGAATCTCCAGCTCTCGTTCTTGTCTTTTGGGATTTTCCGGCCAATAGGGAAAAAGTATCTCGAAGTGGGTTGAAGGAGCGTCACGACGCCCAGGCGTCGCTCGTGATTTCCCCGCGTTTCGTTCAACCGAGGAGGAGGCGAAAGGTAACCGGTGGATGGTACCAGAAGGTCGCGTTTCTCGCCGGAGGCTAGGCCACGGCAAGGTGAGAGGAGGGTATGGAAATCGGCCGTGAGATGTCGCTTTGGAGTACGCTTTCCCCCACTCCTCGGACTCCGGACGCGATACTCGCACGAGGGCGACGTCGAACGCGCCAACTTCGACAGGGCCGTAATCCATTGTGATCCATCGGGAACTTGAAATTATTCGATGCGAAATGGTAGAGAAAAGTGCTCCAAAAGATTTATCGAAACTCGCTTGCTTCTTATCACGATCGGGATTCAAGACGATAGATTCGCCAGTTGCTGGCGAATACGAGGAAACCGTAGAGAAGGGATGTTAAACTCGACGTATTCGAACCCAGGTCATGATCGTACAAAGTGTTTCTTCGTCGGGAGAATGTTCGTTCGAAAGGCACGAGAACTAGTCGATGGTTTTTAAGGAATTTAAGCCGCGTGTCACAATACGGGAACGCTTTCGTTCGAGAGAGTAAATTCCGATCTTACTCGACGCGGAAATAACTTTTCTAAATCGCGGCACGATTTTAAAGCTGCTGTTCTTGAAGTCGAGGCTATTTCTTGGTTCTTTGGCGTATTACAAAGAACCTTATGATGCGGAAGAAGTTTCATATCTATAATATGGCATGGATTTAGTTCGTTATAGGGATCTCGACGCTAGAAGATGTTTAAATTGTTTCATTTCTTTCGATAATCTCAATAAGAAACAATGGATAAAGTATTAGTCCTTTAATATTCTCCATTAAACTACTAGTATTCTAATTAATGTCGAACAAAATCCATGGATAAGATCGTAACGACGATCTGCAATTTTCAACGTAAGATCTCTTCAGTATCGAATCAGAGAAATCTAAGGTATATTGCGACATCTGTATAAAGGTGTAGCACAGGCCTTAAATCTCGGTTCAAGCAAACCCATTATCCTTTTTCTTATAAAATTATACGTGTAAAGATGGATGTTCTCCAGCTGCGTTTCCAACGTTGAAATCGAACGTCGAAAGCTCCTCCAAAGACAAACATCATCCATCGATCGCTACTGTTCAACAGACATCAAACTTTCCCTAGGGTTTAACTTTATCTCGCTTGCGATTCTACCGATTCGAACGAACGACGATTCCTCTTGTCGATCTACCTGCCCAGTTACTTACGATCTTACATTGAAACAGCGAGTCCTTTCTTCGTCTCGAAAATTCGTCGGCCTTCTTGAGAGACCCGCCGACGAATCGTCGAGGCTCCGGACGCCGAGGAGCACGGTACTGGGGCCCGAGTGGTGGTGGCAGCCGGGCCCCGTTCTCCGTTGGTCCTGTCGTCCGTCAGTGGAGCTCAGTCAGTAGACAGTCGGTCCGTCCGGTCAGCTGGTACCATCGAAGCGCGCGTCACGACAAAGCTAACCGATGGTAAAGCGGGCGCGAGCCAACCGATAGCCATCGGTTTCGAGCGCGATACCTTCGCCGAGCGACGAGAACCAAACAGGAAAGAGAAAGAGAGAGAGAGAGAGGAGCAGATAGAAAGGAAAGGAGAGTAAAAGAAAGAGAAAAAAGATAAAGAGTAAAAGAGAAGCAGAGACGGAAGAAATAGAGTTGGAGAGAGAGGAAAAAAAAGAGCGTGTGACAGAAGGAGAAAGAGAGAGAAAGTAAGAAAGACACAGATAGAGAGACATAAATCGAAACGACGGAACGCGCGCCGCGTGTGCTCGAGTTCACGAAACCACCATATCCAACGAGTGACAAAGTAAGTCGATCGACGACGACGACGAAGACAGGGCCGCTCTTTGCCGGTTATCGCGCGGTATCCCAGTAGAATAGGAGGCGGAAGTGGAAGAGCAAGAGGATCCTGAACTCTCCTGGAAGAAGAAGGATAGGAAGACAGGAAGGAGAGCGCTCGACCGGTCAGGCAGGAAATGACTATATCGTACGCAAGCGAAGTGCCGAATGGCTCTAGCTTCGGCTGTTTCTGGAGAATCCTGGTCAAGTGAGTTCCATTCCTTTAAACGCCACCCTTTTTTCGTTACTCTCGGGCTGCCTCGTCTCGATATTTCCGTTCGCGACGCCTGTCGCGACGATCGCGCGCTCTTCCAGGCGAACGACGTCACGACGCCCTGCCGTCACATTCTCTCGCGCTACCAGCTCGATTATCGCCTTAGCAACAGTTCATCGGGCGACATAATTCGATGTGCTGTCTCTGCGCGTTCTCGAGCTCGCCCCTGTTTCTTTCCGACGATTCTTGCCTGACCTTTCGACGACCACGACAACGACGACGATCGCGCCTTGTCCTTGTCGTCGTCGAAGTCTCGTCGTAGTCGTGATCGTGATCGTGATCGCGCTCGTGCTCGCAGTTACAGCCGTGATCGTTGTCGTAATCGACGTCGTTGGGAATTCGCCACACAAGTCCTTTTCGCGACGTTACCATACCGGCACGACGGTCCTTGATCCAGAAATCGAACGTTATTTTCCGTTGGCCGTTATTCGCTAAGAAAAAAGACGCGAACGAACGCGTTGCCGCGAGTCTACGATCTATAGTGGGAATTCTACGCGATTTTGGCGAGTGCGTCGCGACGAAATGGACGATCGTATCGACGACGATTTCGAAAGAACGGTCTTACCGAGCCGACAGTGTCGTCGCTTATTTTACGCGATGCACGCGTGAGTAACGCGAAACAATGCAGTGGAGATGCATCGGTAAGGCGAGGTGAAAACAATGTTCGCCGCGACACGGATGACACATTTACGAGCGTAGAGGAGCGACGCGGTGGATCGATATTCGATCGCGATCGAACGCGGCCCGTAGTACGCGCGACGATTCGTTTCGATACGATTTTTCGAGAGCGACGTTAACGATCGCCGAGATTCGCGCCGAAAGTACGTCGAAACGCTTTGGAGATTGTCACGTACGCAGGCACGTCTTACACGGCGGTAAATCGTCGATCTCGTCGATTTCGTAACGCGGGGCTTGCTAAATTTTCAGCGTTCCGTGACGCGAATGTGACTTCGTTCGATCCGTTATGAAGGCACCGCGAAAATGTGCCAGAGAATCCGTGGATTCCAACGTGTTTTGAATAGAATGGTCCAGGAAATTGGAGCACGCGGTCCTGGACGGTGTCGTACGCAGTCGTCGCTCCATGTAAGACGAAGATATTGCGATATCGCCAACGGTGGATCGTTGTGCAACGTTTAACGTTCGAGTCGATGTGCCGCGTTCTCGATTTAGTGCTTGCCCGCATGGTAAAGGGAAGGTACGAGTCCTTGAAGAAGGATTCCGCGAACGAGCGCTTGTATATATATTGGATTGTCCGGAAAGTTCGTGCTGATTTTGAAGAAATTGAAGCGCATCTCATTTAAATTCGATATACGTTTATTAAATTATATAGGTGCTATTCTGTTCCACAACCTTTCTCCATCTTTTATGCAACTTGAAAATTCCGTCCTTCCAGAATTCTCAGGTTTTTCTGCGAAAAAGTCTACCGAAAATCGGCACTAACCCAATGGTCATTTCATTCTTTTTTTTTATGAAAAGATGTCTTTTGTTTTTTTTTTATGTTGTTTTTATGAAAAACTGTTGGGAAGAAACGAAATTACTTTCCGAACAAGCTTATATAATATATACGAGATATTTCTCTCTTTCTCTTTCTAAACACAAATTTTGCATCTTCGTCTCTTTATACAGTCGTATAAAAATATATAAATGTATAAGTATAGAGAGAGAAAAATAGAAAGTTGGACGTTGACAGAGACGAACACTCTCGCGTCCAACTTGCATGAATAATAATAGGAAACGATATCGTTCCTTAGCCACTAACGTCGCGTATGTAATTTAAGGATGCTTCTTCGGACGTTCGATCGACGAGAATTCCACTTTCTTAGCCGATTTGGAATTTGTCATTATAAGTGGCTCGTCAGTACCTCGTACGAGGTTGCGCGAATCTTAGTATCGAGGCACGTAAAAGCCGCTAGTTCGGAAATGGTGCTCGGTCAACGAGCTTGCCCCGTACGTTTTAAGGAAATAAGGTCGACGTTACATCGATTTTAACCGTAACGTCACGCGCACCGCACTGAATATCATCGCTCCTTAAAATCTTTCGCTGACGCGGCGCCATCGTGCGACACGTTCCCTTTGCCGATCGGTCAGCGATTACGATGAAATTGTTAAAATTCGTACGTGAACCTAGCTGTTACGATAATACAAATCTAACCCAATACTATCCAAATTAAAGTATAATATTTAACCCATTACCCGTCAATATCCCGATTTTAGGACACAGATTCAATCTTTTGTAATTATAGCACGTCCTGCCAATGTTCCAAAAAAAAGGAACGATACATTTTTCACAATGTACATACGATACATGATATTAACAGTATAATCAGCTTCAGTTGGTTCAAAATAAAAGCATCTATATATCTAAAATAAATCATCCAAATAAAAGCGTTATGGCAGTTGATGGGTTAACGTAATTATTGAAAATAAGAGCACGCGTTTCGTGACTATTGTCTTGATAAAATAGTTTAAACGTAAGTAATAACGCCTTAGCGTATCTTCGTTCGTCCTCGTTTTCAAGATTATTCGTTCTGCAACGAGCACCTGGACGGAATTTAACGTCGGAGTCTTGGTCACGCCCGCACCGATCGTCGTTCTCCTCTCGTCGATTAAATCGTAATCAGCCGATTCATTTAATCGTCGTTACAGTGGCATGCGATTCCATTCACATGCATCTATGCGGTCGATCGATTTTTACGTAATATTGGCGAGTATTCGAAAATCTTATCGTTCTTAACACGTGGCCGCACGTTTTATTTTGACGTTCTAATTTAACGATCGTGCTCAGAAACACATTTTTTTTCAATTGTTTATGACCGCCATACGTGCAGGACGGCTATAGTCGTCACTTGCCTACGTATCGCCAAAAATCGGACGGCTAAAGTCGTCATTCGCGACAACGTGTTGAAGCACCTCCCAGCGACGACGAGTCGTTGGAGACATCGATGCCCGTCGAAAGTGTCCGCGCTGCACCAAGATGCCGTAACATTGAAATTTCTACGCGAAATTCGCTATTATACAACGACGATTTCCACGGAAGAGGCGCTTGCTCGTGTCCATCTGTGCGAGTCGGCGATTCGTCCCGCGTCGTTGGATTTCGTGGAAGAAGAACGCCGTCGTTGCGCGCCGTCACTTGAATAAATAGAATTTTTTCGATGATATCGATACAAAGTACGTCGTTGGGCGCGTATTATCTCTCACGAGTGACGATCGGACCAGACGAATCGCTCCTTTCGAAATCGAGCGGAAGATCGATGTTTCGATGACGTTTTCGAAGAAGACGAAGGAAAGACGATCGAGATAAGATCGATAAAATAAAATTCAATAAAAAAAAAAATAAAAGTTTAAAGATTATTTTTTTGAAAATTCTTTAAAAGAGACTTCGGAGAAAGACGATGTCGTGTTTTAGTCGACGTAGAACGTGTTCCTGGACGTTCCTCCGTACGAATGGACGCGTTTTTCGTCCGAAGGGCTTCGAGCGAAGGCATCGAATCAAATCCTCTTCTTTGGTCTCTCTAATGCTCGTTCATTCGTGAAAACGCGATTTTAGCGCGAAGCCGTCCTATCATTTCCAACGGCCTTGTCGAAGCTCGTTTGTTGACATTTCCACGACCTTTACTCGCGCACATCGGTGAATTCTCTCTGATCTCGGTTTCTCTCCTCTCTGGTCTGCGGGTGCCTCGTCGTTGTCGCGAGCGGCCTTAACGGCTTTCACGTAAGATCTCGCTTTCCTCTCGCGCGTTATACCACACCGTGCTGCGACTAAAGGATAAAGAGAACCGTCGTCGGTCTATAAATATCCGAGAATGTCCAGGAATAGGAAAACTTTCTTATCGTATTGCCGAGGTGATCGCGAACGAATTGCTCCGAGTTGGTTCGCGCTTCACGCACGAGATCCGGTCGAATCGATTTCGTCCTTTCGTTGAAATCTTCGTGAACACCGATGGAATCGGAGAAAAATCATCGCATGCTCAGACATGCTTCGAATACGGAAGAATCGTAACGTGCGAATTCGTACAATATTTGACTTTCTTATCGACACTGAATTTTAATTCTCCGAAGTTCGAAAGTTTTTTGCGTGCTTGAAACAATTCGCATTTTACGACGATTAACAGTAAACGTACCGATAAGCGGTCAAGCGATCCCTTACGAAACGGAAGTCGATTTTTAGAAAAAAATTCTTAACTTATCGAAGGAATTAATGTACAACATATACTAATAAAATAGTCAAACGTACGTTTCCATTTTTATAAGCAATACAAAGAATTAAAGTAAATTTTGAAAAGGGTCATTTGACCCCGGCTGGTACGTTTATTGTTAATATTACGTTATTGCGTATGCAGTAGCGCGTTCCTCGGCTTTATTCGCGCATCGGTATCGAGCGGGCGATTCGCAATCGCGCGTCGATATCGCGATGTTTACCGTCGTCAAAAATCGGCCGATTTGCAACGCATTGCGCGTACGAACGTTTATATTTCCTCGATACGTTTCGATCGATGTAAAAGGATAAGCGAATTGCGCAAAATCGCAACGCGAGGAAGCTACGTCGAAATGGCAACCGTGGCAAAATTGGAATCGCGGGCAACGATCGTCACGGTGACGGTAAAATTCGTTCGCCTCGATATGTACTCAGCCGCGTTCGCGACCCTGACAATTCAGGCAACCGATCAATGATATTCAAAGAATATCGATCTCGTGCGTGTGCGTTCGAAGGTGTTTATTTTCTTTGAGCCGAGCGACGACGCACCCGGTTTTTCCATCGCGCGTATTTTCCTCCCTCGCGCGTGTGAGCGCTTACGAACACAATGTAAGAAGATAACGAGACGTCGTGCGTACGTTTGACGTCTTTTGTCTCGGTCGGTACGCGTCGTACGAATCGGTGACCGTCTCGTTTCTCTTCTCGTTAAAAATACGCTATGAAAATGCAGATGCGCGGTCAAATATTGGGTTGTTCGGAAAGTTCGTGCCAATTTTCGCTTTTTTTAAAAAATTATTTATTATTTTATTATTTATATCATATTTTGTATTATATATTTTGTTATATATATATATGTAGAAAATAAATAATTATATTTATTATATAATGCACTTTTTTTCCTTAAAAAAATAAATCTTCAAAAAAAAGAAAAAAATTTCAAAATCGGCACGAACTTTCCAGACAACCCAATATTTTCGACCCTTTATTCTAGCGTCTTCGTAAATAAGGGAGTGACGGCTAAAAAGAATTGGAAGAACGTCGGCCTATCGCGTGAACGACGACGAGGAGGAGAAGGGGGGACGCAGGACGACGGGATAAGAAGGCGAATCGCGTTCGCGTTCGCTCCTTAGATGCCACTCATTGCCGCTGCCGAAGATCGTTTTGCTCCTTCGGATGCGGCACGCGAGATGCTGCTCCTTTTTCTCGCGAGCGAGTCTTCCGCGGTGAGCAGCTTTCCTATCCGCCTACCAGGGCGGATCCACCGTGAAAAAGGAAGAGTCCCACCGATAGGAGAGGCCTTCTATAAATACATGGGAGAGTCCAGAACGTTCTATAAATACGTAGCGCATATCCAGGAATAGAAAATAATCTCAGTGGAGTTTCTCGTGGCACCCGTGCAATAACCTAGCAGAGCGTGATTCTCACTCTGCTGTACCTTGTCCGATCCGTTACGAGGTTAATGGCGCGCCGATTAAGATGATTTCTGATTAGTGATTATGGTCGACGTGGTGCACCGGGTTCTGCGTGCATTCGCGCCACGCCGTCCGTAACGTTTTCCCGTCGCGTTCGAAGATACAAACCGATCAAAAGACGAAGCAAAGGAACGATAAGAGTTGAGATGGACGCCGATGCCTATCGATCCGTCGATCTTCGCGAAATTCCCCAAACGTCGAGAACAGTCTGTATTTAATATTCTATATTTAAAGTTTCTCGTAACTTTATATCGTATCCGCGTTGCACTGGATTCCGTCGATGGTTGAGATTCTATCTATCGAGCGTCGAATCGAAAAGAATCGAAAGGATCGATTCACGATCGCACTTGATTTCAAACCTTTGCACTGCGAATTCTTTTCCATTTTTCTTTCCAGTAACTCCTAATTATTTCACGTGCTTAGTTGGTTAAAAAGATTTAGGTGAAATAAATTTGTTTAATAATACACTAGAATTCTTGTAATTTTTAAATATTATTCGCAAGAAACGAAGAAGAGCTTATGCTTTGTGAATTTAATTTAAAGATAGGAGTAGCCGCGAATCGAATAAATGCAGTGTTACTTCAAATCGCAGAAACGTATTCGAGCGCAAAGGGAATGGAATCCTTCGAGGCATGGAATTTTAAACAATAACAGAAAATAGTATTTAATAAATAAGGTTTGCTTTAATTAATAAAGAAAGGGAATTACATTAAATTGATAGAAAATTTTCAAAAAATCTTTTACTAATTGTGGAATCTATTGGTCTCGATATAAACCTGAATCCTTCGAATAATTTTAATTTTTCGAGCTGGTATAAAGAACATCGCATTATGCGCATTTAGGTATGAAAAAGGTGAGACATTTTTAGCTCTGCCATGGTTTAAAGAGTTAAAGAGAATTTTATTCATCGGAATATTTAAAATTATGTTGTAAACGTCATGTTTTTTTGTTAGGACATCTTTTTTCTTAAAAAAAATAACGACTGTCTTACCAATAATCGATTTTTCAAGGAGGAAAAGGTCGCGATTAATTCGACGCAAAATGTAGACACAAATTGATGTTGTTTCTTTTCTAATATTGGACGACGTCGGGAAACAATCGTCTTTTCTCGAAGAAACGTCGCACTTATCTTTATCAGTGCCATGATTGTTATAAAAAACACGACTGCGAACGCGTAACAGCTGCCGTAGTCACGTGCACGAAATACTCCCGGCGCGTGAACGGAAGAAGCATTGTAGCGAATCGCACGCGTGAAAGCAACTACGTTTTCACGTAGCATCGAACGAAGGAAGAAGACTCTCCAAGAAAAATCATCGCGTTTTATGGTGATCGTTCACGGCTGTGAGCGCGAGAGAGACTTTCGATGGAACGAAAATCGTTCCTCTCTCGCGAAAGAAAAAAAGAAACTGAAAGTTTTTCGAAGAAGATACGATACAAATTTCCGACGAAACGCGTCGGATTTCCATCGCTACATCGCCTTTACTTCTTCATGAAAGAATCCTGAGCGTATTCTGAGATCGAGATTGTCATTCGGCGCACTTAACTTTGCTTACTTCGTAAAAAAGAGTGGAAACTTACGCGTAGAAAATAGAGAAGTAACGAACGAGGCAAAATTGCTGTACAATACAAATACTTTCTCGCGCTCTTAACCCCTCCAGTCGATTCGATTTACACGTGTACGGACCCTATTATCTTTCCCAACGGTGGTTGTACGTCCAGTCGCCTCATCTGTAGCGAATCTCGTTTCCCTTGCCATCTCTCGTTTTTTCTCGTACTTCTTTCTGTCCTATGTTTGATTTGATTTTATTTTATTTACTCTATCCAGCTCAACTAAAGGCCCATTTACAGAGTTAATGGATCTTCACGATATAATGAATTACAGGATATATATTAAATTAAATTGAAGTTTAGTGAAACGTCTTATTGAGTGAGGTTGTTGATGTTCGAAACGGTCGACATTTTGTGGGAAAGTTCAGATTTGTAGGAACAGCTGCGTCTCGAATTGTACTGAACGGCGGCATCTTGCGGAAAACGATTATGCTCATCATGTAAAAATATTTGAGAGTTCGTGGATCGCCCTGTCAATTTAGCTGTGAGGTTAATAAATTAGTAAGTAGATCTATTATTTTTTTTTAAATTGAGATTATGAAATTAATGTGTGCCATGCTGCCACCATTCTCGATCCATCATAACTAGCAGTAAATATATTTTTTCCTGTGATCAAATTTATAGTATCAGTCGTTCTAGAACCCTGAAAAATGGCTGGTGCTTCTTCGCGTTCTCTTGCGAAAAATGCTGATGTGGACACAAATTCATTTCTTGCACATTGGAGTAAACATGTTTCATATAATATGAAAGTTTCATTTCAATTTTTAAACAAAAATGTATGCCACAATAATGGGGCAATTTAAATTAAATGAGGAAAAAAGGAAGAAAGAAATGTTAGAAAGAATGAAAACTATAGATAAATTAAGTCCCATTCTTTAGTTTTGGAACGTAATCGTGTGTAATATATAACTTTATAATTAGATGTTAAAATTTGGTAGACCTGGTGCATAAACTTTTTGAGGTACAGCTCTTAAATGAAGGTAGTGCTGGAACCATATACAATATTTTGAACAAGTTTAAACACCGCCGTAGGAGTTAAATCCCCAAATATTGAAGATCAAAGATTAAGATCGGCTAAGAGACGACGCGGACTATTCGCGATGGCCACCGGAAGTCCGAAATACAGCAGGTAGAAAACGCTGCACTCGATGGCTGGCGAACGAAACGAGCGTCGCTTAGAAGATTTATGCCGATCTCGATCGAACTGGGTCTCGATGCGGCTCGATCGAAACGATAAAATAGCGGAAGAACGGCGACGTCGTGGTGTACGGTTGCTCGGTCCGTTACGGTTTTTGCTCGTTCTTCGCTGGAGCGTCGGATTGCCCCGAGGCTATCGCGAATTTAGGAACGGTCGTCTTTACGAGCGACGCGTGCGATGCCCGTCTTCGTCGATGGCAGTCGCGTTTCACGGTACGCCGCATGACAATGAGACGACGTCGCGGCCGCGTCGAGGATGCACCTCGGCCCGGCTGACATACATTTCGCAGTACCTCGTGCCTCTTGCGCGCGCGACTTTGTCGGCGTTCCGCGAGCGTCGCGCTTTTGCGCTCCTATCGAATCCGCGACATCGGGCTAAACCTTGCCTTGCCTTGCCTCGCTTTGCCTGGTCGCCAGCCCGGATGGGAAAACGAGCGTCTTTTCGTGGCGTCGTGGAAACGCCAACGAGCGTCTCTACGACGCCATCGAATCGCCTAGAAACCCAGCCTGACCCAGTACCTTCACCATCGAACGACGCTTCTGCTCTATTGGCTTACCTAGGTATTTCTAGATCTTTCGCGTGGCCGCGTGCCTCGACTCGAGAGTGCGAGAATGGAGAAGGATGGAGCGACGAGTGCATCGTGTCCACGCTGAAGATTGATTTTTGCCATTGCGATTTTATCGTCGAGGTAAAGTCGTATTCCGGAGAAGCTACGAATTTACTGTGACGCGTCGAAGGGTGCTCTTGTGAGAGGAATAAACAAAGGCTAAATAACGAGTCTTATAACTCGTGTCGATGAAATTTAATTTCGTGATATCGATCGACGACGATATTCTCGAAAAATCGTGCTACTACAACTATTCTAATCGTATAATAATAATAATAATAATTATTATTATTATTGTATTAGAAAAACGTCTCAAGTTAAAACTTCCGTCAAGTCACGATTCGTTCAAGGGATAAGAAAGAACCACGATTAATTTATGAAATATAAATTCCGTTAAATAACGAGAAATTATTTTTTACCAATGAGTGCAGTGTTTCAAAGCGGAATGTTCGCTTTGATCGAATTTTCGACGCACGTCGGATCTCCGTCGCAAATTTCGACACGACTGGAAAAATATCTACGGTAATTGGCTATCGTGTTGTTGCGCTGATAATAAGTTTTTATACTATTCATACACAATATCCCGATTATCTTTATGGACACGACTTTGTCCCCTTTGACGCTACTTTACGAAGGAATATAAATGCTAATTCAACCTATCGTTACGCCATCGTGTAACTGTACACGTCTATAGACCGAAACTTATTAACTATGGTATTTTGTACAAATTTTGGTTAGAATTTATTAATATTCGATACCGATCGTTACTCGAGTCGATTAGATCTGAATGGACTTCTGATTGAACGAATATTTTGATTGGATATTTCAAAAGCTAAGAAAATAGGACGAGACCTTGCCCGACGGATTCACCGATCGATTCGTCGACGGTTTCCCGTACGAATGTGAATCGATATCGTTTCTGGGTAGAGTGTGATAATCGCGTTGGTTCGTGTCCTGAAGTCAGCACGTGCATCTTTACGTATTAACGGCAAAATAACCGCACGAACGGCGTATATGGCATTCGTAATGTCGCTCTGGCCGCGCTAGTGTTCGCGGTTATGGATTTGCTTCGTTTACTATCGTTATACGTGCCACGCATGATTCCTCACTGTCGTTGACTCTTATCCAGTGCGCGCGAGATCGACGCGATACATTGGGAACGACGTTCGATTTTGGAATAGAGAAATTCCTCGGGAAGATCAGTCCTCGATGACCAAACGACCAAAAATGCAGTCGCATTTTTGATATCTTCTATATTTCCTATTCAATAATTCATTTGCGCCTCGTTGAAATTTCACGGATTTTATTTCAATCCAATCGATCCTCCTAAATAATATTCATTTATTAAGATAGAAATCTTAAAAAAATATTCGCGAAACAGTTAATTTAAATATTCTTTCGGCAATCAACTTGCCGATAAATTATCGCAATAAGATAAATTAAATCGATCGTGTCGATTTAGACGAACAATCTCGCATTTTTGTAAATTCGTTCGCTTTCCAAATATGACACAATCATCTTCGATTAATTCCAAACTATTCGTTTGTCTCCGAGGAATTTCGTCTCGATCGTTCGATCAATGACGTATCCATTGCTGAATTATTAACCTTAGAAGCGAACGTTCTCCTTCCTTGACTGTTCGGCGATCTTACGACTACGGAACGAAGCGCGCAATGATCATCACGCGAAAGGAAGGATGCGCGATCCTTCCGCGATAAACTACGAAAAGTTTCCATAGGTCCTTGATCGATCGCGCCGACGGAGCGCGTTTGAGCGCGTACGCGAGTTAAACGACACGGTACAGGGTCGTGGATCGATCGATCGATCGATCGCGCCTTCGCGAGAAGCATCGATGAAACGGCCGCTTTACTGGCAGCACCAGGCGCTGGTAAGCGTGTGACGAGCATTCGGCTCCGGCTCGATTCGCTAATTAAAATGTGGAGTCGCTCGTGCAAACGGCGTGACCGGAGTCCACTGGCGTCGTTTTTCTGCCAGGTCGACATTGAGAGGCGTCAGCATCCGCCTTTTTCATTCTCGAGTGCACGCTTTTTTCTTGGCCGGTGTACGAGTCGATCCGAGGAAGCTAGGATTCTCCGTTACGCTTTGCTAGTTGCACCCTGGAAAAAAAGCACGCGGTGTCGAAAGGATTCGGCGCGTCGTTCAGCTTTGTTCGTCGTCTTCCGCGAATCTCTCGAGTCGCGAGCGACAAAGGACGAGCCTCTGTCTGCCGCGAAGGGGAAGAGAAATCTTCGATCGATGAATCGTTCTTGGAAATCGTCGTGTTGCCTGCACAAATGTCCGGATAAACGTCTCTTCGTGAAAAAGTCGCGTTACACAAGCGGGTATCGATCCATCGAACTTCTCGTTGAAAAGGATAAATCCGTGGCGATAATAATAACGTACGGATGGTTTACGTGCTATTAAGGATGCTTAAAATCCTTGCGCGTCTCGATGCTTTTCTGCGATATTTAACGCGACTTTAACGACTTCTTCACCCATTATCCGTCAATGCCTCATTTTTGGGACACATTTTCAAATTTTAAATTCAAAGTTGGTTAGTACGAATATCATTATACTGTTAATTTAATTTTTTTTTGCATTTTTTAATCGCGACGGGTAACGAGTTAAGTCTGATTTCGGTACGTCGCGTATTAATTTGTAAACGAGACTTAGCGACGTCGACGAACCGCGTTGTGTAATAGTTATCGTATAAGAACTTCATCGTTCGATAATTATTTTATATTTTCCCTCGATTGGTCGCGACATCGATGCGTTTAACGAATGTTTTTTCTTTCCAATTTCGCGCAAAACAAAAGGAGCGAAGGTAAAGCTCGATAATTTCGAAGTAAAATCACGAAGAACGATTTTCCTCGCGTCCGGTATTAAAGAAGCATCGGTTATGTAATGTGTAACGTTCTTATTATTTCGAATACGCCTGTTTTAATGATTTTGCGCAACTTCTCACATGGAACGTTCGGATCGGCGTTATTTCATAGCTTTCGATAATACAGCGATTGTCTTCGCGTGTACCGCGTAGAGGAAGATTGTTAGCCACGGCACTGGTACTTTGCACGATTACGAAGTTACGTTTATTTTAGCATAAGTGCGAATTTCTCCTCTGAGTCGAAGTTATGCCAGGACGCGCGCGTAAATCTCTTGCACTGTAACGGACGACAATGCGTTAAGTTGATACACATTGACCTACTTGTATCGACTTTTTCTTTTGATATTAGTTTACCGTACGTAACGTGTTCGTTCCTTTTACCAGTTTAACCACGAAACTAGCGATATCGTCAGCTTGGATTTTACGATTGGCTTTCTCCGTTAGATGGCCGAGTCTTTCGACATCGTCTCAATGTTTCGGGAAAACGTAAACCCTCGAACGATGCTTAACTACGCATCCACGCAACAGTCAAGCTTTCGAGCAATGCAAGTCTCCGAACGTACCGTTAAATTCGTAATTTTTGACACCGCGTAAAACTTGAAAAATTTATCAAATCGGACTGTGGCTGAAGACTCGCTTTTTGGCTCAAATTTTTCCAAACGAATACGTAACCTATAATAATACTTACGAAGCGAACACAAAGTCCCGATCTGACGTTAATTTTATTTCTATTTTTCTCCTGACTTATCAAAATTATCGTATCGAAATACGAATTTTTACGTTATTTTTCAAGGCGCGAAACGCGCCTCCGAAAATTAGCATACATGCGTATCGTTTCCCTCTTCCTTGCGAGATAATATCTCGACGAAATGACGGAAAAGGAGATCCAGCTTGGAACGTATCGTTCGATCGTAACCTCGAAGCGATTCCAAAGGATGCTCGGGTAACGGCGACCTTCGAGTATTTTCGATGGATTCAGACGGAAGTGCAGATATTGCGGAAACGTCCAAGAAGTTCCATCGAAGCGAGGGTCCAAGCGACGGAGCATCGTCACTTCACGAAGCGTGACCGGCGTTAGTTATGCAACGTTCCGCTGCTTCGCGACCTTGTTGCTCGCATTGGTATTATCTTGCTTAGAACGAGGAATCAATTACA
Organism: Liostenogaster flavolineata; assembly: GCA_025433975.1. NCBI lineage: Eukaryota > Metazoa > Arthropoda > Insecta > Hymenoptera > Vespidae > Liostenogaster > Liostenogaster flavolineata. The sequence goes on from JAITYT010000541.1 coordinate 1,113,901, forward strand.
ATTTGTTGCCTTGATGACGATCGGATCTCGACGAAAGGTGAAGGAGATCCTTACGGTGGGTCTACCAATCGGTATGCTGTTACGGTTTTTAAAAGGATTAGAGGGACGAGGAACGTCGTAGTTTCGACGCCATTCGACGCTTCGAGGTCGTCGAGGAAAAATCGAAGAAGACGACGTCGTCGTATTCGCTCTTGCTCGCCACGATTATTTCAGAACGACGAGATTATTTCGACTCGTCGTCCTTTCTATTTGTTTTAAAGAAAATTTTGAAGAATATTTTCGAATTCGTTACGTTCGTATAAATGTTCACTTCTAATGCCTAACTATAGTAGCTCCAAAGCTTCTTCTTTTTTCAAGACAGTTGGGTTCGCAAACGCGAGTTTGCATAGCCTTAAAAAATAATTTTAAACCTGGCATAAATCTATCTTTCCGTCTTTCATAGAATCGAACGTAAACGAGAATCTTCTCGTACGTCGATCATTTTAATTGCGTACTATCGTCAAAGTCGTCATTAGACCGAAAGGGCTGACGTCTCGAAAGAATCACGGCTGATCGTAAATTCAAATCGTGACAACGAAGGTCGGACAGCAGGTATTTGCACTTGAACGGCCGTAAGCGAGCAAGAATCGACCACGCTTAATGATTTTGCGTACCGACTCCGACGATTGGCATTTATCGCGCCTACGACCGACAAAATAAACAGGAAACGATGATCGCGCACCACATAGAGAAGGTGAAGAGGCCATTGCTCTCGTAGAATTCGCCAAGGCGAATTGCCGCTCTTCGTTGCTTCGAGTCTCGCCTTTCATCGTCGAGTGATCGTCGTGAGTACGTAGGTAGATGGATGAATAGATAGTTAGGTAGGTAGATGGACGTTCGAGAGGAGGCCGTTCGAAGACCTTGAGTCGACCGCTTCCGTTCCATTTAGAGGGCTCGAAACCCAGGTGCATCGCGTTGCGTCAATATTTTCATAAAACAGAATCGATGAACTTCAGGCCGCGTAGTCTTTCAAAGTTATCTATTCCTTCAGGACATCGCCGACCATGAAATGTAGACCAATAAACGTCGAAATCAAATTCATCAAGAAGATTCGAGGTTCGTGCCACGTCCTTCGATTAAGACAATGTCAACGATGCGACATAGGTCAGCTGATGCCGAAGTCAAATCGAGTAATTCGACGTCCGGGTCGCGTCGTCATTTTCATGAGCAAAATCGACGAGCTTCTGGCCATGTTGTCTTCTCCTCCTAATCCTCCAGGACTTCATCGACCGTGAAACGTAGGCCAGTAAACGTTGAAATCAAATTCATCAAGGAGATTCGAAGTTCGTGCCACGTCCTTCGATTAAGACATTGTCAACGATGCGACATAGGTCAGCTGATGCCGAAGTCAAATCGAGTAATTCGACGTTCGGGTCGCGTCGTCATTTTTATGAGCCAAATCGACGAGCTTCTGGCAAGTTACCTCACGAAAATATCTTTCTCTAAGGCATCGTTGACGACGAAACGTAGACCAGTAGACATCGAAATAAAATTCATTAAAGAGATTCGAGGTTCGTGTCGCGTCCTTCGATCAAGAAACGCGACGATCGCGCGTTAATCGGCCTGTTTCTTGCTCGTCTCGATTCGAGATACAAGGCTGACTGTAACCGTGTCACTGTCGAGCGAACTAATCGGTATGTGTAACGCTCCACCTAAACGCCCATCGAGACTTTGCCAGGTCATTCCTTCATTAGTCTCACGGTCCTGTGCGTCGAACTACGCGCCGTTGAGAGCTTGGTAGACCCGCTCTTCGCACTTAGCATTAAGGGTCGACGACGAGCGAGACACGCTCCATCGATTCGCGCTCTGCTTCGAAACTCGTCTATAATGACGACTTCGCGAAAAGCGATTTAGGATAGCTTCCGGTTGGAAGAAACGTGGCGCCGCTAAGCAAATCGATCGACAAATGGGCGTTCACGAATGTGCAATGACCATTCATTTGGAACTAGTTAGAAAGTCATTTATAAGCCGGCCGCGCGCGTGATAATATTTCTCTCTGTCTTTCTTTCTCTCGTGTAAGCGAGAGTTCGGTAGAACGTTTAACGAAGATAGTGGATTGGTCGTATCGCCGTAAGAAGAATTTTAAAAAATAGAAGCGGAAGAGAGAGAGGGGGGGGGAGAACAATGTGCTTTGGTATACCGATTGTCTACCATCAGCAGCTCGTGAAAATGGATGGACTTTGCATTTACTTTCGACGCTGTGTCGTTTATACAGAGAACATGGTGAATTCGTTGGCACAGTTTTGTTCTAAAGAAACTTGATGCAAGAGCGAATTCTTCTTCTTTTAACGAAACGAGTAAGAAAGAAGAAAGAGAGAAAGAGGGCGCAAGTGCCGCTTAATTCAGACAAAAAATCGAATCTTAAGGCAAATAGTGCAATAATGAGATTGGATAGAACTAGAGGTATGATCCAGTCACATTTGTGTCGCTTTTTTCTATGTAAAAAATATCTATAACGTACTATGGACGTATATAATTTATATGGATATTTTTTTTTAAAGTTCGCGGATAAGTAATAATTAATAAGTAAGCAGATATTTAATAATTTAATTGAATAAATTAACCCATTAATTGCCAAAATTGTTTTTAAATTTTTGGCCGGATAAGTTATATATAATTATATGCACAAAAAGTTGGGTAACAATATAATTATTATATATTTAAAATAGGTTTTGTTTTGAAAATATTTGATATTCTCGCAAATGGGTATCGTTATAAAATGATCTTTAAAATCATTTCAATAAAAAACAAAAGACTGAGTAAGTAACAGATTATTACTATAATCTCTAAATTACATATTTATGTACGGTATTTCACTATAATATAAAAACTAAACTATCCTGTTCCGTTCGACGAATTTCAAATTTCTTCGATTGTTGTAAAGAAACGAAGCACAGAATACACACTTTTTGCTACACACAATATTGACTTATATATATAGAATAAAACTAAACTGCCAAGCGTACCGAATATATTTTTGGCGCCGAGTGGTGTAGGTAAAATTCCAAAATCCCCAAATGGGAATCGTGGCAGCTAATGGGTTAATCGAACTCATTCCGTTTAAAAAGTCTAATCAATATTTTCTGGCTGTTAAAGTGATTTTCCTTGTTCTGTTATTTCTTGTTAAATGACATCCAAACTGGCTATCTAGACTGTCGGACGAGATTCCGGTTCATCGGTAAATCACTACCTCGGCATTCACACAAGCGTAATTTTCGTCAGTATTCCCATGTTCATCGAGGAGCCTCGATTAATTCGTTACGAGAACGACAGTCGATGTTAATCATCCACCAGGAATTATGTAAACCAAGAGGAAGCTGATCGGTATTTACATGATGAGTCTTTCCGCGGACATCTGCCCGACCCTAAGAGAAGTCCGAGACTCTCTAGAGTAGTGAATGAGTAATAAATCAACATCGTCAACGATTCAGCTTAGAAACAGTTAATTTTGTCGAATAATTTGTAAAATCTGATTTAATTTCTATACGTTGTTTTCGTCGATTTGCGTAAACTTTCGTGTATTTACGACGTACGTTACACGATATCTCATAGTTCTAGAATCTTCGATGAGAGAAACGCGTCGGTTTCTCCATTGCTTGGTTCGATTGCTCATTCCTTATTCGCAGCATAGTCGCAATGCGTTTTCACAGTTAATAGCGCATATATTGTGTCGCTTAATGCGCGATCCTAATCAAAATTGTGATTCGAATTTCTATCATTCGTCTTCGTCGTTAGATAATTCCCGATTATCGTATTCCGTGTGTTTTTACCGATTCGTCTTACCGACATTAATTCTAATAAATCGAATTTCTCGAAAAAAAAGAAGAAAGAATTCGCGTTTCAAAGTTCCGGTATTCTTGAAATGTTTTTCCGTTGAAAAATATCGTTCTTGGCAATGACTTTGACTTTGACTCGGAGTCGTGCGCGATAAAACGCCGTTGTCGGTATCCAACGAGCTAGAAACTACGTCGGTGCACGTTGCACAGCACGGAGTGGCATCGACACTCGACTAGCCAACGGCCTCGTTTCCAGAAAACGTTCAACGCGTTTGACCACGATCGCGTAATCGCACAGTACCCAACATCGATTCACTGAGATTGATGCGATCAACGATTAGGATTATCGCGCTTTGATTCGTCGCATTCCTTCAAATTTCATTGTCGCGCAGCGGCGCGAACGATGCTGAAAAATTCTTGTTCGCCTCTCCTTCTAAATACGATATATTATTATACACGTTATCTGCCATGGGAGTCACCCGCGACATAACATATGTCGCATAATAAAAAATGTGCAATCCATATAAAATTTGCGTGTTAATTTGCAATCAATGTTTTAATGTTGAGATTAAAGCCGTGGTGGACTTGTTAAACAGGCAAACTTCGCTGTACTGAAAAATTTCTTTTACCGCGAAGACACATCTTCGATGAATTTTTTTTATATCCCCTACCATCACCTATCGTATTTTTTTAACCGTGACAATTAGTCGTCAAAATTGTAGTAAACATCGTATAAATGAGAATAATTCTAAAAATAGCAGAGAAGCAATGCTTGAATTCCAGGAGGAAAATTAATTTTATACGGTCGAACGAAAATGACCATAAAAAAGGTATGGATGCCTCGAGTGAGAAACGTGTAGTCACCGAGGAATGTAGTCTCCTCTGGCGCTGGCGCGAATAACGCACGGGGAATGATGCCCGAGGGAAGAATAAAAAAACTTCGTCTTCGCAGGCAAAAAATATCACACAAAGCTAGATACCATGCAGCAGCGACGCAGAATACGTTGAAAATCATTCGCAGTTGACACCGACCATTAACTCCACCGAAATTACTAGCGTGACATAATCGTGACATAACGAAGCGAATGTTACGCCTCCGTTTAGGCTTCTCGGAAACTGCGCGATATATCGAGCAAGAAGTCGTCCTCTCGTTTTCTCGAGAAACGATTTAAGAAACCGGATATCCGTGACGAACATAGATCGATCGGAACATCGACGATCGATCCTTCGTACTCGAGACATCGCGTAGATAAACTAGCCGTGGGAATATGACCCGTGTGGTAGGATTTGCATGGACGGACGCAGTTTTACCCACGTCGAATAAAGTATTCGTAATTTTCGTGTCGGTATTTCTTTTGCTTTCGTAACAGCGCTTATCGAGACTCGCGAGTTTCCGATCTCGCGACATCCTTATGTTCGTTTAAACGATCATAAACGTATGACGAATTGACTTCGTTTTAACATCAAGATCGTCTTAAGAAAATACCTCGTTCTTTGAATTTGAAGTTGACTAAATCGATAACGAAGCGAGTCAACTTCGTAGACGTTCAATTATGTACTCTTTCTTTCGTAGGATTGTATTTGTTGTATAATTGTTGGAGAACACACAAAGGCGGTACGAAAAACCATGTTCGAAGATCAACGCAAATGGAAGTTCATTGGCGGCGTAGGAAGCGACCGACGACGACGGATGTTCGTCCTCGATTCAAACTCGTAACGTAATTAACATCGGTCAATATTTATGTGCGATTGTATTTGTACTCTTCCAGTGTCGCTTTTTCGAATATTCGTACGAATCGAGGCTCGCTAATCGTTCGGAAATCTGAACTCGCTGTGGTCCGCGTTTTGACCTTCGAGAACGTCTTAACCTTCGTCCAAGGTGTAAAATCACGCGTGTGCCTTCCACGAGGACAAGGTTCAACGTACCAAACTTCCTTGTGTACACTGTAAACGAGTACAAAGAACCATCTTCACGGACTCCTGGAAATTTGGATTCGGTCGAGAGATTTCTCCCGTCCAAAGATCAAGACGGAAGCGAGGAACGACCGGTCCAGCTGGCTGAAAATTTGCGAGTCTGAGGAGAATTACGTAGTCGAATGCACGGAATTTGGTTATTTAAGTATCACGGAACATATAGGAAGTCTATAATTGACTCAGGACGCATCAACAATTTATGCTTCGACCTAAGCTGACCCGATGGATTCGTCGAATGACGTTCCGCGCGTGTCATTGACGTTGCTTGATAAACCAAAGTCTGGATAATATTTCTTTCGCGAAGACAATGAATATTCCATATTTAATCTGCATATCGATCGTCTCCTTAACACTGGATATACCAAGAATCGGTATATGAACGTGCCTATTTTTATCAACCGGTTATTTTTGCCGATTTTTCAACGTAAATATCTCACACGCATTAGTTAAGTGGTTCGAAAAGTAATCAATTTTCTTTTGCTGGCGAAAAACATATATTTATTAAAGAAATTTTAAATACTAATCAACAAAATAATTTCCATCATTCTCTAGCACTTTTTGCCAGCGTAAAGGTACTTGTTCGATTCTCTTTTTAAAAAAGTCCTTCGACTTTTTCATTGAAGAACTTTTCCAAGTTCGTTTTCACTTCTCCAACATTGTTAAATTGTTTACCTCTTAATGTTTGCTCTAACGATCTGAAAAGGTGGTAATCCGACGGCGCGAGATTTGGCGTTGGATGAGGTAAAGGTTCCAATCAAAGCTCCTTTAATTTTTCCTGAGGTTATTCTTCCTTGATCCTTTTTTTGTTATTGACCAAAATAGATCATTTTTTTATAAGCTCGAGTTGTTCACAATACACTGTCGCTGTAACGGTCTGACCAGGTTCAAGCAATTCATAGCGTATGATTCCAGAAAAATCCCACTACGTACAAACCTCCTTTATTATTAGTGATGGTCGAGGTGTCGGAACAGGTGCTTCTCCGGAAGAAAGTCATTGTCTTTTTCGTACAGGATTATTGTATAGCATCCACTTCTCATCTCCAGTTACAATTCGTCGCAAAAAAGGATCGGCTTCATACCGAGACAAAAGAGACGCGTAGATCGTCAATTGATGAAATGATCGAGCGCCGTCTGTCAATTCATGAGGAACCCAAATTCCTTCCCTGTGCAATGTTTCAATGCGACGAAGATGATCCTGAACTGTAGACTATGGACAGCCAATCTTCAATGATAATTCCTCAATTGTTTGACGAGGATCCGAATCAGGATATCATCATCTAATTTTGATTACTTTCCGGTAGACCTAATAAATAAAAAATATCGCAATGCTGTCCGAAAAATTGAAATTAAATTTAAAATAAAAATCTGATCGATCTAACCTTGAAATCGGTCACTTTGATCGATCGGTATGTCCGATGTTAACGAATCGTTCTTAAAACGATCCACGTGGCGCCTCTTCCGATCCGACGGACGAGGGTAAGAATATGTAATCTTTCTCCGAGTATGGAATCGTTGGAAATACGATCGATATCGAGGACGAGGCGCGTCGTAGCGACAACGACCCACGGTGCACCGTCGAGGCTGCACCGAGTGCATCCAGACCACTCGAACGGCCGTGACCGTGAAGAGCGCGGCGCGTCCTCGCTTCCTCCTTCTGGAAGCGGCAGCATCACGGCGATGACTCGCCGTCAATTACGACGGCCCGTTACGACCATCTCCGAATATGGGATGAATCGTGTGGCGAATTGGGCCGTAATAAATAAAGAGGAGCTTCGAGGAGTCGACGTGACCGGGCTGTCTCGCGGAAGAGACGTCGCGACATCGGCCGATTATGGATGATCCGTTAAACGTTTCCCTCCGTCTCTCTTCCAGTCTCGCTCGATGGTCTAGACGGTAAAGAACGAGAGCGAATCGTCGGCGATCGGCGAAGCCAGTGGCGAAAATTTGATATGTTCGACGAAGGGGGAGACCAAAATGGCGCAAGCACTCCCACGTCGTGGAGGAAGGAAGGAACGCGTTGCACGCGCGTCCTAATATAGCGCCTCGATCGGCGAGGAGGCGGCCATTGTTAACTGATACTTCAATGCCGGTAGCGTTACGTATGCCGTGCATAAAAAGCAGAGATCTTGATTCGAACGATACGCGATACGATCGCGCAGGATTCGCGGATTGATGGTCTTGCCATCGTCGGAAAAATTCCCTCGCTGATAGACGGCGAGACGACTGCGAGGGGGCTGCGATCAGACGACTACAGCCAACGGAACGATTCGACACTGATGCTTACGTACAACGCGTCGACTTCACGCTTACGTTTCACCAACGTATCGTATATAGACGTAAACATATTATTTGAACGTCGTTGGGATTTTAATCTTGCGATCGTAAATCGTGACACCGGGCTTCGGATAGAAATACTCGAGATTAAAATCGCGACTCGTCGCGAGATCGACAACGACGTCGTTTCACTTAAAAAAAAAAAAAAAGAAGTACAGATTCGC
>JAITYT010000541.1:1151888-1183210 GCA_025433975.1 Liostenogaster flavolineata
AGTTGTGGGAAGGGAGCAATCAATCTCAGGCCAGGAGGTTCTAGTCAATTCAATGATCAACAGTCTGTAGGCGATTCAATATTAATACCACTTCGATATTTTGTAGGCAATCTTTACAGAGTATTACTTCTTATCTTTCGTAGGTCTTCATTCCCTTGAGCCTTGTGCACAACTGCTTTACGAATGCGTACGTAGCGGCATCGACGTTCTTACATATGATATTCCCAAACTAGGCGTTTTATTGGAATGAGCGTTCGTTCCAAGAAAAAAGCCTATGGATAATTATCTTGTAGAAAATCTAATAATATTCTTACTCTGTTTGGATCGATATAAATGGCAGGTCGACAGTTGTGGGAGGGGAGCAATCGATCCCAGGTCAGGAGATTTTAGTCGATTCGATGATGAACAGTCTGTGGGCGATCCAATATTAATACCACTTTTGTATTTTGTAGGCAATCTTTACAAAATACTACTTCTTATTTTTTGTAGGTTTTTGTTATCTAACAGCTCGTGCACAACTGCTTTACAGACGCGTGTCGTCTGGCGTCGTGGAATGGCATCGACGTTCTTACATACGATAATTTCGAACTAAGCTTTGTACTGGAATGAGCGTACATTCGAAGAAAGAGGCAACATTTTCGTATTCTTTGGGTGGGTTGTTTCAAAGTCGAAGTTTAAAAGCGAGGGAGAGGCAAAAAGAGAAGATCGCTCGAGCACGGTTACGTTTCTCCGTTTCATCCACTTTCGATGATATCGACGCATGCCGCGCGACTTTCTTCCACGGGGAAGCACGCGCCTCTCCCCGCCCACTCGCCACCAGATCGTTCTAGATCCGCACGTGACACGCGTAACGCTCCGCTTGCACGTGTTACGAGCCGTGTTCGAAAAAAATGTAAGTTCCGACGACTTTCTTTCGGATGGCGCGAGCTAGTAGCGATAGGTGGACGCGTTATGTCAGGCGCGCCATACGTGCTCCGATCTACAAAACGCTTCATCTCGACGGCGTCCGGGCCTCGAAATACGTGACTCTTCGCCAGGCAACTAGTCGAGGCTAGGCTAGGCTAGGCTAGGCGAGGCGAGACGATCCGATTGTTTTTCGATTCCTTCGCGTCGTGACGAATTACGTCGTTGTCATCGAAATTTTCGAAACGACCTGGTAACACGATCGTAACGTTTCGCTTATTTGCTCCTTCGAAGGATTTTCCTCCGAGTACCGAGTTGTTCTGGACGCTTCTTGGTCTTATCTCGATTTTTGCGTCAAGTAAATTTTCTTTTTTTTCAAATGGCCACGCTTTAAACGAAAAAAATATTGATTATATGATTATGAATTATAAATGCGCTTCGATGAACGAATCTTTATCTCGCGCATGGAGCTTCAGTGACAAGGATTCGACGCTTCAACGGCAGGGATTTTAATCTTCGAAGGTTGATTTCGATATGGAAGCGGCGTCGTCGATTTTCGGCGAAGTTTTCGTCCGTTGGTGGCGCGTGAGCGTCTACGATTGTACATGCATACGCACGCGTGTCCGCACGATGAAAACGTCGCTGTCAAATCGTTCGTAGATTTCCTTCCAAATTGACATTCCGTCGGACGATTCACGATCGGTCGATCATTCGCTCGTGTCGTCGGTTGATTACAAAACGCGGGCCGATTCGAACGACAAAAGTCGTTCAGAAACGAAAGAAAAAATGTGCAGGCGCGATTTTATTCTATCGCTCTTCCTCTTTTCGTCATCCGATTCTTCGGTTATGATTCATGGAATACGGAGAAAAATTACGACGTGCGTGCGAACGAACGAACGAACGAACGCAGACGAAGGCGACGGCGACGGCGACAGCGCCGATTCGTGGCGTCGTTCGCGACAACGGGCCAAGAGAACAAGGGGAAAGTGTGTACGAGTCGTGAAAACGTGTCTGGCATTCGTTCGGCCTCGAAAACGAATTTTCGAAGCGAGCTACGCGACGTTGGCTTCGCTTCGAGCCGTCCTCGTCTTTCCGTTCGATCGATCTTCGTGCGCACGTACGAAGTTGCCGCGAACAAATAATACTCGGATGCATGCATGGATGTACGAGCGAACGAATGCGTGTACGAGAGAAGGCGGGAGGGACGAAAGAGACAAATCAACAGGTTTTCGAACAATTTTTTACAGGAGAATCGATTGGACTGTTTTCAGGACGAGAGAGGACGACTGATGAGGCGTAACATCGTCAGATACGCTGTACTCGCCTACGTGATAACGTTGCAGAGGATCTCGTTGAGGGTGAAGAGACGATTCCCGACCTTGCAGCACATCGTGGATGTCGGTCAGTGAGTTGCCATTTATTTCGACCAATCGCATGCCACTTACCTATAGTCGCGATCGCGTATTACCATTTTAGTCTGGAACGATGATACATCGTCATTCTTTTTCTCTTACTAAGAATTATAACTTAACCCGCCCGCTAGAAAATGCCACCAATACACGACGTTTAACTATAGTCACTCGCCACAAGTGCCATCTATACACGACAGGTGTCTATAGTCATCGGCCACAAAAATAGAGCCAAAAGATGGATTATGTGGGTATTCCTGTTTTTAAAAGATTCATACACAATATTAATATTAAAAAATGTATTGCTAAAGGGTTAAGAACCTCGAAATAATAGAATGGAACCTTGAGTAAAAATTTGTCCTTCCAATATGGACAGTTATTGATCGATTTATTGAATTTTCGTCGTCGACCTCACGGATCGTTAACCATAGATGTTATTATTGTTTAAACGATTGACTCTTATAATGTCAGACGAAAAGCGAGCCTAGACGCAGAGAAAATCACTATTTCTGTTTAAACAGCTTATATGAAAAAAACACTCTGCTCATTTCATTTTATTTTCGTTATTAAGAAGCACTTGTGCATAGAAGAAAATTTCTTTTGTTGCATTCGATGATTGACTTCCTATGGCCGATGTTCGTGCTTTAAAATAACATAAGAAATATTTAACATTGCCAACGATGTACATGCTAGAACTGTTTATACAAAACAATGATTTTCACTATGTCTGACACACTATAACGGTTAAGTTCGACGACGAATGTGCAATAAATGATGTCGATCGATCGTATTAGTCGTGTTAGCGGCAAGAGGAGGAGGAGGAGGAGGAAAAGGAGGAGACAGTCGTCGCGAAGCAATGACTAACGCTTCGTTACGTAACCGATGCCAACGTACATGACGAACGTGCGTAACGATAGCGCGGTTTTGGTGGCAACGTTATATTTATTATCGCGATACGTTAATACCATCAATTTCACTATTGCATTCTTTTAAACCCATGGTCGAACGAAGTTGATTTTTCCTTCGAGCCTTTCGAGCGCGACATGAAATCCTTCCGATCGAATTCGTGTCAAATCGACGAATTATTTTAGTCCTGACGCCGATAAAATCGGGGAAAAAATAATATTTTGCTGCTGTTAATCGCGCATACGACCGCAATCGTTCGCAACGACAGCTTGCGGGGACCAACGATGCCAGGCAATGAGGCAACTCTTTTGCTCTTGTAGGAACGAACGGTGGTGGCATGCCACCGAAGTTGCAAAGAACTGCGGTTTGCAGCGATGGTTAGCCATAACACGCTACGGCCTCCCGTAGCCTTGGTTCCAACTTGATTTCAGCGGTGAGCGCGCTTCACCGCGTGGCTCGAGCGTCCAGTCGTGATCTCGCTCGAGATTTCGACGATCGCGATCGTCTTCGAATTTCAGACGATCGAAAAAGTGTTTCGGTTTCTCCCTTCGTCGTTTCCAATCTCGTGCAACCGACGCAATTTCGCGCGTTTAACGTATGCCGTACGTCTCGTTCGACTCTCGTTTCGACTTTTTATTGCCGCGCTATCGAACTTTTGGAATATCTATGGTTGGCTTTGGCCGTTTGGAATACGAGAAAATTATAGTCGTAAAGTGAAAGGATAAAAAGCCTCTGGCATATATCTCGACCTTCCACAGCGATAACTTTCGATCGAAGGATGGAAAATGTACACCGGAGTGTGTCATAGAGTATTACAGAGCATTAACACTAAAAGTACCAAGCGGGGTCTAATGACCATTTTCAACATCTACTTCAATTGTTTACCGCTTATAAAAATGAAAACATTTGTTTGACTATTTTATTAGCATTTGTTGTACATTATTTCCTTCGACAAGTTAACAATTTTTTTTTCTAAAAATCAACGTCTCTTTCGTAAGAGATCATTTAATCGAGTATAAGAAAATTTAATAAGTATAAAAAAAAGAAGACTTAGATTTCTGAACCAGCTCGAAGGGTTAAACGCGCGCTGAACGTTAACGAACGTAACGAAAAATCGTTACGATACGGCGACGCGTTGGTCGTACGATCGACGCGTACACGATAGGAAACGATTAACGACGTACATTCCGTATCCGCGCAAGGAATTCCATTCCCTCGGCATGAAACGAAAGTACTGGCACGTTCGAAGACGAGTCAATCGTCGATGGCGATCCTTCGAATTCGAAGCCAAATACGTGACACCTGAACCGTACGCTTCGGGGCCCATTGGACTTCCTTCATAATTATCGTCGTCTCTCAAGGTCGGCCGTGCGATCGATCATCGCGGTTATTTCCTAGGTAATTTGCGTCCTTTCGCGGTATCGAGGCCGCCGTCGTGACGGTACCGGCGAACTCGTCTACCTTTCATCCAAATCGATGATGCGCGTATCGAGGTACCTCGTTGCAAGTGGCTACTCCAAGACGCGAGATTCTCTTCTATATTTACCCTGCGTCGCGTTTAAGAGCACGAGGAGGCAGCGAGGAAGAGACGCGATCTTTATTACACGGACGCGTCTAATATATAATGCTATCACGTGCGAACGCGTGACGAATCTCAATTGGGTACCGTTAGACGTTGCAGAAATAAATAGAAACGCGCGCGGTATGGACGCGACCTCAACATCTTTCGCATATGTCTATAATGGACTGTTGCATAAATGAGTTATGGGTATTGTCTGCATTCGTGTCATATTTCTGCCTACCCGTGAGCGTGCTACCTCGTAAGTGTGTTTTTACAACGTACAGTTACGACGATCGACTTGAGATTTCCTCGTTTCTTTGGACGCGTGCACTTTACGGCCGAACAACGAGAAACGATTCTCGGATGGACGCCGGTATTCGCGGTACGTTCGCCCGATAAACCGTCGAAATGTTCGCGCGAACGTATAATGCGACGCCGGAACGAGTTTAATAACGGCTTGGCGCGCGATAAAGCGAGTAATGCGAGCGCGTCTTCGTTGAATCGTCGAAAAGGTACGTAGTGCGCATCGACTGTAACTGAACTGTCATTGTTAGCACGACGCTGATCGAAAAATCTATTCGTTCGACGAAGAGGCGTTAAAATACGACGAGTAGACGAGCGAACGATGCAATTGTAACGCGAAGATACCGTTGCAAGGTATCGAATTATTCTTATAAGTGTCTTCCAATTCGTTCAAATTTTGCGTAATCGATGTCGAGGAAAATTTCGTCTTCGTTGAATCCATGCTTATTTACGGATAATAAATATTAATGAATTCTTAGGTAACGATATTATGCTACATGCGTATACCATAGCACGCTCGATGGTTTTACTGGTTTAGCGAATGAAAGTGGAACGGTGTCTATTTTAACCGTGATGTTTGTAACAGAATGGGAATCTCAATTAAAAGAACCGTTGCGAACTGTTAACGCTACGGCAACTGAAACTTAACAGCAAAATCGTGGAAGAACCAAATGGACTAACGAAGCTCGTCTAATTGTAAATGTACGAGAATCGTATTGAGCAATGTGCGAAGCTCTGAATCGAATTTCCGGTTATTACGATTTTGACTCGACGAAAGAGCGAGATTTAGAAAAGCTTTTCTCGTCTTTTGCAATTTATTTGCAAATATTGCAAATTATTTTTTACGTATTCGATTTCAACGTCGACGATTCGTTAACTCTCGATTACTTTGTTTTTAAACAAATGGCAAACTTTATACGTTCGACAGATACATCGTCGCTTTGCGTCCAAAGAATAAACGTGATCGTTTGGATACCTCGACGTCGTTTCGGGATCAACGGCGATGATTTATGCATGTATTTTTTACGCGATCGATTTCGCTCGTTATTAAAATACAGCGGTACCTTGAGGTACGACCGCCCCAATATACGAGTTTTTTGATATACAAGCCGTCACTAGGGTCCAGTTTTCGCCTTGAGTTTCGATTCAAAATTTGATATACGAGCCAGCCTCGGTCACCGCACATTCCGAGGAGCTGACGACGGAGGAGTTGACGGAACTACACGTGCAGTAACATATAGAATTTCGGCAGGAGATTGCAGAGGAGCCAGAAGCGGAGGAGGTTATCTCTTCAAGTGAGACAAAGGAAATGTTGGCAATGTGGGAAAAAGTTTCGGACTTTGTTGAAAAGAACCACTCTAACAAGATTGCAACTGGTCATGCAGTGGCACTATTTAATGACACTTGCCTAACTCATTTTAGAAATATTCTAAACGGGAGAAAGGAACAAAGCTTCTTGGACAGTTTTCTATTGAAAAGCCCTGTGGATGAAAGTGACGAAAACGTGGCAAAAAAAAATAGAACTGCCATACGCTAATTTGCTTTGTCAATGTTTTTTTGTTTCTTTAAATTATCTTTTATTAGGTTTTATTTTGTTTGTATACGATACTTGTTCATTATAAATATATTTTTCTTATGTCGAAAACATTTAACAAAAAAATTGGGATGATTTTTTGAGGGGTGGCAGGAATTAAACATATTTCAATTAATTTCAAAGGGGAAAATTGATTTGAGATACGAGAATTTTGACTCGCGAGCTCGATCGTGGCATGAATTAAACTCGTATCCAAAATTTTTGGAATTACGGTGTTCCTTTCAACGATCGAGGAGATCTCGTGCCTCCGCAGTGAAAAGGAACGAATTAACGATATACGATAAATATTCATTGATACTCGAATTGCTTAAAAATATACGCGCATTACTTATGAGTGAATTTATGCGAACGTGCAAAGAAAAACGTGCATTCGTCTTCGAAGAAAAAGTAATTGAAAAAATTAAAAAATGTATCCACGTGATTCATCACGGATAGTGACTTGGCTTTTCGACTTGAAGAATGGCCAATTTTCTGACGACAAACGTCGACTCCTGCGAATCCACGTGTCGTGACATTACGGCGTTTTTGTATCCTAAGAATAAGTAAGAGCGTTGTGCAAGAGCGTTTAAGAGTAGCGTTGCGATCACTTTCGTGTATCGACGTATAACGACGTATATTGTCATGCATATATTCGCACCCAAGGTGCACTTTTCCGTGAATTTCAATATGACTTTTCTTGGCCTGTCGCTTGCATACGGAATAATCTCGTGGAATAATAATCGCGAGGCGAGCAATTATTCCGCAACAACGTCTTAAATAAGAGCGATTAACTTCGTCGAAAATAGGTCGAATATAATAATTCATTTCAAACGACGTTTTTATGGTAACGAAGAACAACGAGTTTAGTTTAAAAGCAAATTGTGACATCGGAGTCCGACGAACTGTGCAATTGCTCGGTCGCGTAACGTATTTTAAACGTCAAGAGAAACGACGAATATCCGATGAAAGCGATTAAAATAATGAAAAATCATTCTTCCGAATAAATTTAATCGAATGGAAATTAAATTGCAGTTCGAATTCCAGTTTGCCTTGAGTTCAAATTTCTTCGAACGGCCGGTCCACGTCTACGCGTCGTGCAACCATACGAACTCGATTATCGATCCTTCAAATCGATCGTGGAATCGACGAACGTTCGACGAAGACGACGACGACGAGAATGACCCGTCGTACGTAATTTCTTGTCGAAATGCCGACAGAGCTTGCTTCTCTTCGACTAGAAATAGCTCGCGTGTTTCATCGATGACGATTTCCACGAATCTTCCATGAAACATGAGCGCGAGATCACCCTCGGATCGAGGAAGAAAATAAGCGAGCCGCGACGGCAAGAAGTCGAGTCGAATCTTTCACGGAAGAAGCTGGACTCGTCTCCGTGGTTGGGACACGCGAACGAGTTCGCGTCGCGCACCATCGACGGCAAAGAAACGTGCGTACGTCGGTACCACAACGACGATGGAAGAAACGAGCGCGCGCTCGGCTCGTCTTGCGCCGAGACAACGACGTCGATCCATCCAAATCGGTCTCGTAATTCCCGTAGAAACGAACGAACCCGTCCTTACCGCGGTGGCAAAATCGTGCGGAGCCGCGTGAGACGTCCATCAATAATGGATGCAACGAGGATGCGTCGCATTCTTGTCAATGAGAAAGAAGCAGAAGACGATGCAAGAGAACGCCAGGAGGTGGAAGGAAAAAAAAGTCGGCATATCGACGGCAGCCAACTTTTTCAACCTCGACACGAGGATCTTGAGAAATCAGGAAGCGAGCGGGACCGTGGTTATGCCACGCACGTGCGTTCCTGCCTCGTCGTTTGGCTGCTCCTCATCTTTTCCTCCACGACTACATCGACGCCGCTCTTTTCATCGCGTTCGATCCTCCTTCCATTATCGAACGAGGCTACGAAGATCGAAGAAACATCTCGCTCGTCGATGCTCCGAGCCAGCTGCTCTTTCTTCGCTGATGCTCTACGGTATCCTCGGCGTTCCGACGTTGGGCGATAAACGTATTTGTGCCAGATAAATAAGAACGGCGTTCTGCGAGTACGCCCGTAGATGTGTTTTAGTTTGTTTTTTTTTTTTCGAAATGCGACCAGCATGATGCGTAGTACGGTATCAACCGGGAAGTCTACGAGGGAATGGCTGTCGGAATTGTAGGAAAGAGGAGAACCGACTGGCGCCATATTTAAGAAATATGCCTACGAAAAAGTCGATGTCGTTTTGGCTCGAGTAGCTTTGTAGAGTAGAGCGTCGGATGCGAAATGCGAATCCTGGATTCGAAACCTGGTTCCACTTAGCCTTCGATTTTGTTTTGTCTTAAACAATTAAAATTTACATTCGAGGGTTCGCTCGATGTGGATTAAACGAACCGTAAAGACGAAAAGACGAAAAACGACGCATCCTATAGCCGAAGGCAAAGACGGTGCAGAATGCGTAAGTACGAAGTAAAGAAGTATACTACGTAGGTGTCAGCCTAGAGTGGTTGATTTCTTCAGGATGGCCGACTTGTGGGAAAGAGGAGGACCGACTGGCGCTATATTTAAGATTTAAAGTTTTTTTTAGGCATTGTCTCAAAGCACATAAAACCTACAGAACGATTTACAACACGCGAATGGTAATTTTTCTCTTTAATCTCATTGTGTTATTGCGAGTGTCGTTCCTCTTAACAAGACTCGGAAATCGAAAGAATTGCGTCGTACGAAGGAACAAAAGCAACAAAATTCATCGCTATGTTAACACGGCACGCAATTCATTCTCCTCCCACCCTTACCTTCGTAACGAATTGTGAAAGACCCGGAAACAGATCTATGTTCGCTCGACTTAGCTCGTTGCACCTGCGAAATGAATTTCGAAAGGAAGCGTCTTAGTATGTTTACGCCTTCGTTTTATCGCGATCGGAAATTAGCTTAATTTATCGCTAGTCATCGTTCAAACGCGTTTGTCTCGCCTTGAAAAGCACGAAAATCTTCAGAGCGTCGACTTGCCAAGAAGGAAGAGAGACTGTTAACTTGTGTACTGTTAACTTCGCCGAACGTTTCTTGGAATATGCGCGAACGACGATTAAGAATCTCGACGACGAGGTCGACCACGGCTAGGAGGCAATCGGGCGAGTCAACGAACGTTCGCCGATCGTAAATAAACGGGCTTCGTACGCTCGAGTATCCACGCTTCGATCGCCATCGGGGGTCCTTCTCAAGGTTGCTCGAAGTAAGTTTGCGCACGCGTTAACGACGATAGGAGCGAGAGAAGATCGCACGGTCATTTTCTCGGTAGGAGCAGCGAGCGAGATCGCGTAGAGTGCCATCGATAAATACCTTTCTCGATCTCGCTCTTTCCTTCCACGATCGCGGGCCGCGATCTCTCAATAGCGAGAGAAAATACGGTGGAAGGCGGATAAAACGGTACGTGGAAGATCGAGTCGGCCGGAAAGGAGATGGAAGAGCGCCGATAACGAGCGAGGTACCTCTAGACGACTGCCCGTCGACGCGTGTTTCGAAGCGCAACTCAAAGCGCGTCTCGAAGCGTGACTCGAAACGCTATTCGAAGCGCGTCTTGAAGCGCAATTTAAAGCGCAACTCGAAGGGCGTCTCGAAGCGCTCCTCCGGTAAACGAACGGAATTCTGGACGATCTTAAGAATCACCGGAGCGAATTCGAGAAGGGATTTCCTTTTGGCGCTTTCGGTTTTATTAATTTCCGGTTTTTATTTACCGCGACGGCGACTCAAAGCGCAACTCAAAGCACAATTTCAAGCGCGTTTCGAAGCGCTACTATAGTGAACGAATGGAATTTTGGACGATTCCAAGAAGGGATTCTTTTTGGCGCTTCCGGTTTTATTAATTTCTAGTTTTTATTTACCACGACGGTGACCGATAAACGAACGGAATTTTGAACTATTCCAAGAATCATCGGAGCTAATTTGAGCAGAGATTTCTTCTTGGCGCTTCCGATTTTACCTACTAAAAGTGCAGCTCAAAGCGCAACTCAAATCGCGTCTTAAAGAGTGCTTCGAAGCGCAATTCGAAGCGCAAATCAAAGTTCGTCTCAAACCATGACTTCAAGCGCAATTCAAATCGCAACTAGAACCGCGTCTCGAAGCGTATTTCGAAGCGCTTCTTCGGTAAACGAACGGAATCCAGGACGATTGCAAGAATCATCGAAGCGATTCGAGAAGAGATTCCCCTTTGGCGCGTCCGCACTTACCAATTTCCAGTTTCTATTTACCGCGACGGCGACGATGAAGCGCAAAGGATCGCGTTGAAATCGCGAGGACGTAAGCGCCGCCAGGAGGCAATTTTCACGTGCGTCCGGGTAATTTCGCAGAGAGTCGAGACGCTTAGAAAACGCTGAGCGCCGGCGCCAGTTCCTCGTCCTTTTCCTTTTCCTTCTTGGCACGGTCCTCGTTTTGCGCGGCACGACGACCGGACCTGCGGCATGCCAGCTATCCCCGTCTATTCTCGGAGTCGACCGAGCAAACCGACGTTGCTGCGCGGTTGGGCTTCTTCTAGTCGTCGTCGTCGTCGTCGTCGTCGTTCCGTTCGACGATGGCGGCGGCATCCTTTCCTTCTTCTTGCGAGAGCGGGCGATTCACCTCCTTCCTCCACCCCGTACGTACGTCCAGAAATAACCCAGCCACCGTGATTACGCGCTCTATTCCGCGCTCCTTCGATAAGATAATCACCAGCGACATCATAGATTTCTTCGAAAGATCCTCGATTTGATTTCGATTCTTCGAAAGATTTGCCCGTACACTTCGCGAACGTCCTTCGACGAAGGATCGAAGACGTCATGTTGTCTCCTGTTGACCATGACAAAATCAATGCTCGTCGTTAGACCATATAACGTTGAAACGAGTCTTGATCGAGCCGCTATTTTTCGAATTTTTCGCGATCGTCGAGTAGAAACGTCGATTTAGAACGGACGACTTTAAACCGTTCGATTACGGTTAGCAGTTTCGCATGGATCGACCTCCGCGCTGCTCCTTCGATCGATCGTTATCTATGTCGCAATTAAGAGAACGGGGCTTTATAAAGCGCGCGTTTATTGGTCAGTTTTTCACGACGCCGCGGTTACGCCCCTATCCGCGTACGTACGTTTACACGCTCGTAGTATCGTATGTGCGCGATAACGAGTGATTCCCGTGTGGCAAGCTTCGACCTACGAAGGAAAACGAGCGGCGCTCGTTTCATTCAGCTCGCTCGACGTCCGTCCGATTGAATCAACCCGGACGAGAGATCAACCGCTTGGAACGTAACCGATTCTTAAAACGAAAGGGGTGAGAAGGAGGAACTGAGAATGGAAATAATAAAAGAAAGAAGTGGGAAGAAGTCGAGGGGATTTACGAGGATAGCTTAGCACCGCGACCATAAACAGGCGATGTTAAATATAGCTGGTTGTAACGAGGCTCGTAATCTATCTCCTGCTACAGGTGGCAATCGGCTAAATTCGTAGGTATCGCGTTCGCGATATAACCGACTTCCACGTTGATCCCTTTAGATCTTTCCTCTACGAGGCTCTTAGAGCCGTGGCTGCCCATTATCGCGTTCGTCTTCGTCGTCGTCGTCGCTATCTTCATCATCATCATCGTCGTCGTTATCGTCATTATCATCGTCATTGTCGTCATCGATATTGAGATTTATGATCTCATCTCGAGATCGGGAAAACTCGATGTCGAGAAGTGTTGGATTTTTGGAGCAGAGTAAAGTACACAACTGTAATGATAAAGTGAAGTTTAATATAAAATAATATAACTTCGTGCTTACTGCACGGTGCTCGAACGAAGACTGCTCTTACGAAAGGAAAACTCCAAGCGCTCGAACAGCAGAGCACTAGGACAGCAGAACGCTAGAATAGGCTAAACATGTCAAAACAAAGTAGACCCTACCCTTAAGCGATCTCGTAGACGTCGAGCCGAACTTGTAAACGGACTATATACATACTTGACTGGTGACGTCAATCACAAGAAGAAGACAGGCGATACCTAGAGAACTTTCAGATTTAAATGCCTGGTAAGGGTCGGTATGAGAATTAGCTGCTTGGTTGTTGCTTGTTGATTGCTGTTAGGTTGTTGTAGACGAAGAGTCGGTAATTCAATTAGTTCGGTATAATAGCTTGAAGCGGTCTGCTTTGCTGGTTTTTTTTGTTTCTTCTTTTAAGGATTAAGGATTTTATTAATAAAGCTGTCTCCTAATATAAAAGGTGCTCATATCACTTTGAGCGGGAAGTAGAAGTAGTAAAGTACTTCAAAAATCGTCATCATCATCATCATCATCATCATCACCATCATCAAAGTCATTATCGTAGTCGTTATTATCGTCGCCGTCCAGGCGTCGAGCGTAGATACGCTTCGCTTATCCGAGCGCATCGCAAGAAACCGGTGAACCCGTTTCTCCGTCTTATTGGAGGCTTCGTCTTCGTTTTCCTGCCTACTCGTCCGTAATTCACGCGCGCGCTTCGAGACTGTCTCTCGAAAGCGACCGTAATACGGCCAATGTACGCGCACGCGCTATCCTATATTTAGCACAAATTATTGTTCCGAGGAAAGTTTCTCCGCGATTATGCCGTGTACGATCGGCTCGATGCCCGATCCGCAAGAAAATAATTGCACCCTGGTCGTGGCGGTTCGTTCTTGCGTGCGGACGCGAGCGCCTTTGCCCGTTGTCCTGCGAACCACGAATCGATCGACATCCGCTCGAGCGTGCGCTCGTCGACGAGTCAAGAGATTGCGAGTATTTTCGAGGCGTCTCTCAACGAATATTGAAGAATCTTAGACATTACTACGATGATAGAAGCCTACGTGAAACTATTGGTCGCTTGTAGTCCAGAGTTTTTCCGTGATCGAGCTACTCAAATTCTGGACTGACGTTTTCGTAGCCTGTCTCGATGAACCACTGCGATATAGCCAAATTTCCACGTTCATCTCGAACAGCAATTTTCCCCGTACGTCTGGAAAATTGATGATTTGCCTTAACGGAGTTTGTTCAGCAGGGTAAGGACTGTAAGTTACGGTTTGTAGACGAGATTGCGAGTATTCTCGTGGCGTCTTTGAACGAATATCGAAAGAATCTTGAACG
This sequence comes from Liostenogaster flavolineata, assembly GCA_025433975.1. Classification (NCBI taxonomy): domain Eukaryota; kingdom Metazoa; phylum Arthropoda; class Insecta; order Hymenoptera; family Vespidae; genus Liostenogaster; species Liostenogaster flavolineata. The sequence goes on from JAITYT010000541.1 coordinate 1,165,626, forward strand.
TTACTATGATGGTACAAGCCTACGTGACTATTGGTCGCTCGTAGGCCAGAATTTGTTACACGATCGAACTACTCATTCTGAACAGATGTAATCATGGTCCTCCTCGTTGCCTTAACACTTAACCAACCAAATGATTATATACATATATAACGGTATCTAATGGTACAAATGTTAATAACCATTTGGTTGGTTGTGTTAAGACTACACGGTTCACTATGACCCGCGCGGTTGGTCAAGTGTTAAAGTACGTTACAGTTCGCTTCTCCTAAAGACTCAATCATCGATGAACTATCGCGACGTAGCGGTTTAGCAAGCAATTTTTCAGGCCCACATCGGCTAGGAATTTTCTCCCTGCACTAAGAAAATCGATGATTCTCTAAGTCCGTGGAGCTCGTTTTGACAAAGCGGAGGTTAACCCAGCAACAGAGAAACCCAGCGACGACTTTCCGACGCCGTCTCGTCGTTAAGCCGTCGACGTGATCGCGATTAATCGCTTTGAGAGGCGATCGTCGTTCCGACTCGATGCGAGTAATTTATTTAAGGTGCGTCGCGCGCGTTTTCCCTATCTCTTAGAAAACGTTTATGGCCTTGGTTTGGGCTCTCGCGCACGTGGCCAAGCGTCCGTATCGTCTGGAGAGTGAAAAATCCGTGGAGCTAGGTCGAAACGCGGCGCGGTGCGGCGCGGACGGAAATCGGCCTTGAGGAAGGTCGGACCTTGACCGCGCTCGCCTAAACGAGGGAAATCATGGGACGACCACGAGAGAAACGCGCCTGAGTTCGAGACCAATCTTTCGTTCGAGCCGCGCCATCGATCGATTAGAATTTCTTTAAATCGTGTCAATGTTTTTGCTTTTGCTCTTCCGCATTGCTGGGATTTCCAACGGTGATCGTACGTGCGTCACACACAGGAGGAAAGAAATGAACGATCGCTTCGATTGAGTTCGTCAGAACGATCGTTGTCGTAGCTTTACAGTCGCAATTCTGATGAATCGACGGATACGCTTGCGAGAGTGATGCACGACATCGAATAAAGCGTATTAACAACCTACGAAGAACAACAAGAAACTGTCGAAATGCGTCGTTATGTGTAAATTAGAATGCCGTACTCGCTCATAGACGCGTATTCGCGTTCATATCGTATCTCATAGATGCGTATGTACGTACACCAAAAATTCGTCACGTGGGTGGATTAAAATTGCCAACTCGAGATACCAACAACGCTTTTCAACGTTTTCAAATCTGAAAACGAGTGGCTCGGTGCGACGTGGCGCGAGAGTATTTTCGAACGACTAGTTGGCATAATTCCGTTAACCAGTTAACTGTGACTGACGAGTATATTCGTCATGCGTAAAAAGTAATGACCATTGGCTATTTAAATTGTAATTTTTGTAAAAAACGTAACATATTCTCAAATTTCAAGATGTTTAGAATATTTTAAGGCTAGGCCAGAATAAAATAAAAAATATCAAAAATTTGAGATGAATCGGCCTAACGTTACACGCATCATCAACAAACCATCCTACACGAAGGTGTTTACATTGTTATAAAAATAAGATTAGAAAAGAATCGCGATATTGATGTTCCACGTGCAAAGTGCCATTATGTATCGCTCCTTGCTTTGCTGAATACCAGCAAGCAAGCATCTACAGCAGCAATTTGAATTTTTAACTTTTATAAGTTTTTGACTTTTCCTGCGTTTTTTATTTAACATATGTAGTATATGTTAACGTTAAGTGAATAAGTAAATATTAACAATAAAATTATTAATTTTGTAAAGTAAAACCGTCTTTCTGATCTAATATTTTAAGAGCGACACTTACCCTTTGATTGACGAGTATACTGTTTAAGATCGACGAGATTCGCCGTTGCGCAAATGCGAGTTTCCAACGGAAAGCTCACCAGGCAGACAGATTGGCCAGTGATGGTTAAGCATGCGCGATGTCGCGTCGAAATTTGCTCGAGGGAATTACGAATGCGAGACAGTCTCGTCGACGATTAGCCCACCGAGTGTGAACTGATCGAAGACGAGAGTCCGTGGCATTCCACGAGTCAGACGGCAATTCGAAGTGCGTGTTCGAGTACGGCGCCAAAGTCGCACCGTGTCCAACTCGAATCTCGATCTTAAGCTGGTCGACGTACGTGCGAGAAAGATCGTCTTCGGATTCGTAGGTGTGCACCAGAGTATCGGCACCTACGCGTTAGAAGAAAAATTCAAATACGGCTAACGGTAGGTCGACTAACTCGTTTTAAGCGTCGGAACCTCGCTCTCGAGACATCCTTGTGCGCTCTCCAAAATTTCTTCGCCTTCGATATGTGTGTCAATGGACGAAAACGTTACTCGTCGTTCTTCGCGTTCCATTTCGATTCCTTTTATTCCGACGTATCCCGCGTCTTCTTATCTGTTTCGACGTCGATGATTCGATGATTTTGTGATTAACCCATTTGCATCATAAGCGCATATATGCTCGCGAACGTTGTGTACTTTGTTTATTAGAAAACAATAGAAAAGATACACTTAACCAACGTGATAATAGCTGTATGGCATTATGCATTGAACATTTCAAACATTATTATGTAATGCAACATAATTAGATCCCATTTCTATTACGATGATTAGTCTTATATTTTATGCTTTTTCTCATATTTTAGAACATTTCATTTAAATACAACGAAAAAAAATGTTGGCGATAAGAACAAATTTTCCACTTTTCCATATAATGCAAATGAATTAATTGAACGACGACGTTTTTAAATCCTCGTAAGAGACGTCGCACGATTCGACAACGGAGAGATACGCGTGCTCGCGAGCGAAGTGACGAAAATGTCTTCGTAAGATCGAGCGAGAAAGTCTCGGAGGGGGATTCCCGAGCGAAAAGCGAGCGAACCGACAGTGAAATCGTCGATCGTCGCGTGGAATTCTGCTCGAACGCGAGGATCGTCGGCTTCGTTAAGTCTCGTGATTTTCTCCTTGCTCGGTGGTGGATCCATTGACACCCAGAGCGCATCCGCGGTATCGCTCGGTCTGATTTGACGACCGTGTCTCGCTAATTACGCGTAAATATTTCCTAATCGGAACGGTTTCACCGACGACCGGATCGAACGACACGGCGATATCGCGTGCCTTCGCTACGCACTTCACATACTCACTCGATCACGCCTCGTTGTCGCTTGGCGTGCGTTCGTTCGGCTTCGCGTTTCCATCGTCAAAGAATAGATTTTTATCGTCGCCGAGGGAGGCGATCGAAGTCAGGAGTTTCTTTGAAACGAACACGGACGATCGTAGCTATTACTTTCCTCCCTTTCGTTCTCTGTCGGTCGTAGCAGCGAGGCGAACAAGGAAACGTTTCGCTTGGATTCGACGCTCGATACCGATTGTCGGATTTAAGACGACTTATTCTACTGCCTGTTCGATTACTGAGATCCTCTGTGTCATCCATTTTGTATCTCGATGTAATCCGACATTTTGTATTCGTAGGAGGTATGTAATAAATACTTCGGGCATTAACACGTTGACGTTCACTCTAAAATCGGTAAAGAAGGGCAAAATCGTCTCTTTTTGTGTTAATTATTTTATTCTTGGGGAGTTCGACGAAGATTTCGAATTTACAGAATAAGATTATCATTATTTTTTTTATAATACTAAAAATATAGGCCGGCTATTTATTGTTATTTATTATTAGGATTTACAATACCGAGTATCGGACACCTATAGACGGAGTTTACGTCAACGTGTTAAAGGAATGTAGAGCTTCCTTGTTCGGATCTTCTCATGCCGAAGATTCGTAAAAGTCAGTTGGTATCTATACGAGCCATTTTAAGAGACGTCCAGTTAGCGACGAGTCGACTCGGTTTTGGGTTTTTCCAAGGGTCTTCCTCCTACGATATATGGGAAGAATGCAACTGACCGTTGGGACAGCTCCAGTCGTTTGAAAGCAGTAAAGCGATTGCCTATACCACTGATGGCGAACTTATGATCCGCGGGTCAGACACTGATCCACGTAGACTTTTTGAACGACCCACGCGTTGATTTTTATAAACTTATTTTTCGTATCATAGAAGAGAGATCAGATAATAAAAAATATTTAAAAAAATAAGGTATATATATATCTAATATCGAATTTATAAAAAAATATTACAAAATGGACATTGGCTAGGTGATTTTCATGATTTCATACATGTACGGTGATTTTCGCAAAAAGTATTAAGTCTACCGGTTATATTTACACAAATAATGTCATCTTAAGTTTGAACATAGACGTGGTCGATACATACGCAAAGGGAAGAGGTCAGTAACGATGAAAACGATATTATCCAATAAGTATTAATCAATCTATCGAAAATGTATGAGTATCTTTTAATTGAAAAATGGACAAAACATTGCGGTAGACCTAATGCACAGGCCTATGGCAAATGCTGATCACCACGCTCTAATTCGCAGGGTTACCCAAGCCCTGGCAACTCGAACTTCGACGTAGTTTCAAAACCACGAGGGATACGAGCACCCTCGAGGTCGTACCGGAAAAGTTAACGTCATCGTATCCGTGACACACGAAAGAAAGGCAGTCGTAACAGACGGCAGCAAGGTCCGCCAAGTCGTTCCTTTACCCCGCTGCTATCGCGGCCGAATAATCGATTAAAAAACGCATCGTGACACCAGGATACGAGGTTGCGCTCGTCGCACGACGTTCGTGCGAGACTCGTCCAAATACGGTTCCCGGATTGAAAAGTGGACGATCGAGGAGCCGCTGGTTCGGCCAGCGCACTTTTACGCCTCGCATCCGGACGTTGTGGAGCGCGCTTAAGCGCGGATCGACCCAACCTGGAGACTGGTTTTCTTCGAAGGATGCTTTTCAGCGTTCGTCGACGCGCCGGCCGAGGACCGAGGGGAGTCCACCGCGTCGCTTTATTTTTTACTTTCGTCGCGACCTTGCCAGCCGTGCAAGGATCCCGGCGTTTCTTGACCCCGAGCGGAGGCATCCTCCGTTTTCTTCTGCTCCTTTTTCGTCGTCGTCGTCGTCGTCCTCCTCCTCCTCCTCCTCCTCCTCTTCTTCCTTCTCCTCCTTCTCCTCTTCTTCTTCCTTCTCCGTCGCCTTCTTCCTTTTCTTCCACTTCGTCTTCTTCGACTCCTCCTCTTCCGTCGGATCGAGCGTGCATCCAATCGACTCGTTTATCTCTTCTCCGGCTTCCTTTCGTCGTCGACGGCCGATGGTCCGGTAGAAGACAACTGGGTGGCACGTAGATCGTTTAGGGTTCAGGAACGCAAGAGTTCGCGCGAGTGGCAGTACGAAGAATAGGCGTCGAGTAGGTGGGAAGATCGAGAAAATTTTGATAGGATTTTTAGCCCTGTTCAAAGGAATAAAAATCCTTTGATTCGACAAATTTTTCGTAGATCAGAATAATTTATCACCGGCATCCATAACGATGACTAACAGAAAAAAGACTGAGAGAGAGAGAGAGAGGGATTAGGGGGGATTGATCGAGAAAAATTTGATAAGATCTTTAACTCTGTTAACCACCAACAAAAAGATTGGATTAGGAAAAGTCTACCGAGAAAAAATCGACAAAGACGAATTTCCCGTAAATCGAAAGGATCCGTCAACGGCATTCATAGCGATCCTTAGAGAAGCTTTCTTCCTCGAAACGGAGCATCCATATCGTATAACTCGATCTCGATCTCGGTACCGGCGCCGATCGAAATGCGGACGCTCTCGCCACCGTAAACCGGACGCGCGTGCTCGGGACGCTTTCTCGATTAGCGTCGATTTTGCTTTATTAGCGTGCGTTAACGTGATTAAGTAACCGATATCTCCGTGGTTGGCCAATGTCAATGCGTCGTCGGAATTCGCGCGCGGCGTCGCGCGATAAGCTCGCGCCGCTTACACCGTGTCAACTTTAACGCCATCCCGTAAATTAAAGGGAATAACGATTGCCGTGATACGAAGCAACCTCGTAAAAAATTTCACGGGAGTTGACGTAAATTATTCGAGGCACGAGGGAGGATACTTTGGAAATTCCCGATTCGCAGGAAGGATCGCGTTCGAGTCATCAGTGCTCTCGGGAGACTCTTAAAAGATGACTTTTAAGGTCGACGTTTCGCGAGCTGTTTTAACGCGAAAAACTGGAACATCTCGACATCGTGCGTCCCGCCGTCCCTCCCAATGTCTCTCCCTCGATGGACAAGATCCGCCGTCAGGCTCGACGACTCTCGTCGACTTCCGGGTTCGCGACGGGGTTTACTGGCGCCACGCGCTCATCCACGCTCTTCTTTCTTCTTCATTTCTCGATCGTCGTGTCGTTTAGATGTAATTGCCGCGATCCCTCGCGAAATTTTTATTAACAGCGACGATCGGACGATTTTTACGATCGATTGTAAGACGTTCAAGCTCTCATCGACGTTTTCACGATCATTGATGTTTTTTTCTTATCGGGGCTATCGAAGCCATAAATATGATATCGATGCTGTTCGCCTCGCCTTTTGGTCTATGTATTTTTTTTCTCTCTTTTTTTTAGTAAAGACAAAGAGTTTGCAATTTTTTCCACAAGCGATTGTTCGATGTATTAACAGGTGCAAGATGAGTCCTGTAAATTTTTCCAGGAATTTTTTTACAATGTTTTTAACGTTAGTCGGCTTCGAATTGCCACGGTTTGAAAACGAATTCGTACGTCATTGCGAAACGAACGTTTACGTCCCTGTTTACCTCAAAATACAGAGAATATTTCGCTCGATGCTCTTTCTGTGACTCGGCAAGTCTCGCAATCGACCGTAAAAGAACGATTTACATGTTTTTGTAGCACAAGCAAGAAAACGTTTCCAAAGAATTCGTTTTTCGGCGTGCTCCATGTGTCGAGCATAATTCAGTTTTCTTCTTTTAAGATATGGAAATTTATTCCTATTCGACTCTAAACGTCGGCGTCGTTTTATCTTTCTCGATCGTTCCTCTTTCGAAAGCGTTATCGTACCTCGTAACGAGGAAAAAATCGTATGTTTTTCCGTCTTTTTATCGGTGCTTCTCCGATCGCTCGCCGTACAAAGACCCAAGAGCATCTTGTTCCTTCGCGCTTCGCTATACTGCCGATCCCATATCGTGACTCTCCGGTGAGTCATGCAGTGAGTTATCGCTCGTGACTTTCAGTAGCCACTCGCAAATTCCGGAGCTCGTTGTACACGGGAAGTCATGTGACTGCAACAACGTCAAGGTCGTGCATCAAACGGAACGAACCGATCGTATATCGTTTTAATCGATATTCGCAGGAACTCGCGTCCGCAGCGAACGAGAGAATGAAAAACATAATTTGGAGTGAAATTCATCGGCGTCCTTCATTTTCGCGAAGCTTCTTTTCTCGAGGGAAATAATTTAACCCTTCGTACTCGACCCCGAACGTTACTCACCAACAACTCGACACCACTGTCGTGAAAACACGCACCTAGGAATTGTCATGTTACGTAGTATAATTTCAAAACCGAGATATTGTAACGATATTTGATTTATATAAATTTATAGACATCGAGGAATATATATTTGCAAAAAATCGACATTTATTTCTCATAATTTTATCCAATGTGATAAGTTTTAAAGCGGTTGCCAATATGCATTGCAAGTTGATTTGTGCACGTTTCACAATAATACGTTATTCGACCAGTTCCACCTGGTGTTATTCTGTCAGAAGAAACAATACGGTCTCGTTTTCTTTCTCCCACATTGGGAATACGTACTTTATTATTCAGTCTATTGTTCGACGAAGACGGACGTGTTCTCTATCCCGAATCACCTTTCAACTGATTTATAAGGTTTTTGACAATCTTATAATGTGTCGTTGGTTTTTATTTTGTTCTTCTTCCAAGATTCGGTATTCCAGTCCCAAAAAAAAATCATTTTCTGCATCATTTCGAAGATTTTCGCATAAAACAACACATCGAACTATCGATCAGTTTAATTCACTCCGCGATTTCTAGTAAGTATAGATATAGTAGAAGAAGATATAGTAGTCTTTCGAAAATTAGTACTTTCTAAAAAAAAAAAAATTGTATTTGCGGCGTCATCTGTCTGTCAGACTGGAAACATCAGCCGATGTGTTATCTTGCTAATTGTTTCGTATTTTGATTTGCTTTCTTGTGCCATTTCAGTAATAGAAAACTTCAGGGAAACATGAATTTCTCAAAAAGAATCAGTAAGTTCATTGCCCATAATCACTAATAAACTTCAATGTCCCTTCAGAGAAGACAACCGAGTGCAAAGGGTTAAGACCATCGCTCTACGAGCTATCGAACCGCGTAGCGACGATCGTTAAACGAGACTCACGAGCGACCCGATAAACAGCTCCTATCGATGCCGCGTTTTATTTCCGATATCGACCTTGAAAAATTAATTTACGATAACGTTTGCACAAACTGTATTTCGAAATCGCGTTGGTAGTCGCGCGTACGACGATAAGAATTTTTCATTTGAAAGTGACCGGCCTCGAGCGAAGAACGGAGTCGGCTTCGTGTCTCGTAATAATCACAAAAGGTTCCTCGCGGCGAGGAAAAAAATCGATATCGATGGTCCTGCCGCTCGTTCCATTCCTCTCGCGTTCGATCGATGAAAAATTATACGTCTCAGGACGCGTAACGAGACGTGGCGCTCGTCTCGGCTGGCTATCGGAAAAATCCGCGTGAACGTGAGAAAACGCGGATCCCATCCTTCCCTTTCGGTAGGGTCGTTACCTGTACTTTGCCGATACGTGCCTCTCGGGAGGATGAGGCTGGAAGGGGGGTAGGTGAAGAAAGAAAAAAGTAGAAAACACATGTCAAGCATCACCACCACATCGCCATTAACGACGATCGAGCGATGCTTCTCGAATAAGAAAAAAAAAAAAAAGATCTGGCGCTTCTTACGCGTACCAACCTATCTACCTGTCTGCCCGCAATGGCAGACCCGTTCTCTTCGGTTACGACGACGCGCCACCGTCGAGTTATTTCGATAACCGTTCCGAGAAGGACGAGGACGTCGCACTGCGTTTTTTCGGTCGTTGTCGTCGTCGTTCCGTGCTTCGTTACGCGGACGTTTCTCCGATCTAACAATAAAAAGATACCCTCGGGAGAAATTACTGAGTTTACCGTTAGTCGATCCGATACCGATCGATTGGAGCCCGTGGTTACGGCGATGCTCTCGATGCTTCGCCATGACTTTTAAGATCTCTTTTTGCGTGGACGGGCGATCGTTAAAGTGTCTCTAACCGACGGAATCCAATCTGCTGCCTCTTCGAGGCCTCGAGGAGGACGCTTCGACGACTATGACGACAAGGTATCCATAAAACACAAGGGGACACGTCGCATAAGTCTTGCCGCCCGCCGATCCGTCGCCGATACATCGCGTGTTTTTCTTTGCTATCTCTGGAAGAGGACGCGAAATCGCCTTTCTTCCTTCCGGCGCAAAAATCCGTTCCTCGGCTCGACGTCCGCCTCTGAACTCGTCGTTTCTCGATTAACCCCCCGTCCTACGCGCAAGGTCGATCGCGCGTCCAACCATTACCTACATTTTTGGGGGGAAATTATGCCTAAACGTGCGAATATAACGATGAATCACAGGTAACTGAAGTAACGTAATAAGACGTCACTGAGTTAACAAAAATTATAATAAGAGTAAGTAGTAACTATTCAAGATGTCGAGAGTAATTGAATCACGAGTCTGCATCGTCTTTACGTTTGGCTCGAACGAAGTACCACGATAGCCACATTGGCTAAATTTTTTTAGAGAATTATGTCTCAGTGTGCGAATGTAACGAAGAATCACGCGTGACCAAAGTAAGAAGATATCGAGCACGATTGAACCACGAGTCTGACCCGTGTTTATTGTTTCTGGCCTGATTTTCTTACCACGAGTTTTACTCGATATTGTTAAAAGATTAGCACCTTGTCTTACGTGTTAAGCGCTGATGGTGCGAGCCACGATTAACAAAAAGGTGTTGTTTACGTTTGGCCATACTCGACATTGTACGTAAGAGGTTAACCGTAACGTACGAGAAGCTCGTCTTGTTGAAAATAAAGAGGAATACTAAGAGCAATTTCCTCTATAATCTCTTTGCCATTTTACGTTTTCACGTGGAGATACGGACGTCCATCCGCGCATTTTATCAACGTATCTTCATGATTGCGTGATTCGTGACGCGCATACGTCGAACCTCCACGTGTTCCTTGTTTACGATCGGGCGGTCACGTGACCATGGGAAACGATCGCGTAATCACCGATCGGTCAGCCATTAAATTATAATCCCTACCTTTAACAATTCCAATAAATCAGCCACGACGAAATCGATTGCATGGAATCTATGGTACATCTTCCACGCGATAAAGAACGATGAAGACGTACGCCAGTACGCACGCACTCGCGACATAGATAGACACGTATTTGCCTCTACCGGAATGACGCATATCGTCTTCCTCCTATGGCATACGCAGCCTTACCGAGAGTAGAAAGAGAATCGCTTCTTCGATCACCGGCGCTTATTCGTTACGCGTCTAAACGAAGACGCTACGTTTGTTTACGTCTGACAATTATTTTCCTCTCCTTTTTTTTTTCTTCAAAGCATTTAACAAGCAACATGGCTCCTTTCTGCCTTGATTTACGTCGACTGACAGAAATTCTCATTAAACGTTCCTGTATTTCGTACCAGAGAATTTTCTTGTAAATTCATCGAAATCGTTGAATCGAGTCAAGATGGCCGACGATAGATTCGCTCTTGCGAGTTGGTACGTTTCGCATCGATCCACGCCAAGTCTCGACTCGATGGCTGGCAAGGAGGCGTCGGTGGACGTTGATCGAACTTACGACAGTGAAATTACGTTGGTACGGTAACCGTGTGCACGAATAATAAAGCGCGTTGCGTCGCTCGCGTGGGTGTCGCGACTTGTCGCTGCCCACCGATTTCAGAGGCGAACAGTCGTGTCGCGTTGAGTATCGATATCGAACTCGAGCCGATGGGTGTTTTCTTCGTGCGTACCACACACGTACGCGCGTTGCATCGACAGCGCCCGAGCATCCAGTGGGAATTATCACGCTTGCGGATCGCTCGATAAAGCGAGTACGTATCTTAGATTGGCCGATCGGCCGTGCGAATGGATCTGTTAATTAACGCGAGATCGCGTAGCCGTGAAGTAAAGAGAACGATAAGGAGAATCGGGAACGATAACACGGAAATTGCGATTTTACAAAGCGAGCGTCGCTATTTTATTTCGACAGTGCAAAGCGATGAAAACTCGCGGAAGTTAAAATCGATATGAGATTTTCACGTCGATTTCTTCTTTTTTAAAGATTTATTTTTGTTAAAGAAAAAAAATTAATTATATAATATATATGATTATTTATTTTATATAAATATAACAAAATATAATATAAATAATAAAATGATAAATAAATTTAAGAAAAAAAACGAAAATCGGCACGAACTTTCCAGACAACCCAACATTTTTTGATTTTCAAACAAGGGAAGATCGATTTTGATTTCCCAAACGCGATCCTCGTTTCGCTGCACTTGATATTACCGAAACAATTTGGAGCCGGACGATAACGATAACGATCACGAGCGAAATTACGATCGCCTACGAACTCTTCGATTTTCGCTTTGAAATCGCGAAGATTCGAGCTTAATTCGAGTTTGCCTCGGACGTTGCAGGTCTGATGATGGAATCGGAAAAGAAGATCTTCGAAATGATGAACAAGAAGGCAGCGATGTCCAAGTACTGGATGCCGTTGGTCTGGGCGACCAACATCATCAACAGAGCAAGGAAAGAGGCACTGATCACCAGCGACCAAGTAGTACAAACCCTCCTTGTCGAGCTGAGCGACATCCGGAAGAGGCTTGGCGCACTGATCGGTTACGACACCGTTTGCGTTCCTCTCGTTTACACTCAGGTGAGTCTCGAATCGAACGTATTATAATTTGCGCGTCACCCGACCGCCGTTTTCCTCGGTGAATTTCATTGCTTGCGCATCTTCGGTACGCCTGTTACGTGCTCAGTCGTCATTACGAGGGATCAACGCGAAATCGCTAAAGATTAAATCGTCGATTGGCGATCGTGTCGCCTAATCGACCAGCAACAAACGTCGATCGACTCTCGATAAAGCGAGATAAAACGTGGCGTCTTAATCTTGGCGCCTTCAGCTTCCAACGAAGATCTCTATGAATCCAACACACCACTTTTCGAATAGGTCTGTTCTTCTCTGACGCGTTGTTGCGTTATCCACGACCAAGACGCGCTGTGTTTCTTTTTTTTTCCTTTTCTCTTCTCAAACAAACACGATGTCGACGTTAACGAGAACAACGTCCAACGAACGCCTGGGTTACGACTATTAACTCGACTTCTGCCATTGACTGATGTCGTATGCTCCACGCGAATGTCTTCATCGTGGCTCGTTTATTATGGCTTCTTCAGGCTAGCGGTCGTCACTGTCGTCGTCTCGATTGCGCAACGATCTCTAGCACACGCGTTCGATGCATTGTATGCGACGATTCTTACAATTTCTTATAATTTCTTCTCCAGTTCGATAGGATCGATTCGTCGATCTTTCACGGGCTCTCGATGTATCCACGCCTTTTTAATCACCTTGCCTTCGGTTCGAGGCTTTCTTGACGCGGAAACGCTGCTCTCTCGCTACGTCGTCGGTCGTTTCGCAACGAGGAACCGAGCGCGACAGATGCGACACGGATTTAGATGACAACGCGAATGCGCCCACGTGAAAACGAATCCGGTCTATCGGGCGTCGGTTGTCCCATCGTAAGGACGACAAAACGAAGCGTTAAATCGGATCCATTCCGTATAAAGATCCTTTGGAACAATCGTTCGGTTATTTTTGAATGTCAAGCACAAATAACGCTGTTGCTCCTCTAATCACGCATTATTCCAAAATAAAAGAAAAAACAGTCTAGTAAGGCTTTCGTTCAACGTTCTAGTAGCCCCTGGCTTGAGAAGGGACAAAAAGTCTGTCAGTGTTTTTATATCAGAGTGAGGAAGATGTCTCGAGGAAAGGGGTAAGAGGGTGCTGAATTACTTGTGTTTCCGTTGTTAAGATTCAGTCGATTTCAATGTATAAGTTATTCGAATCATGTATATTTACGGATACTCGTTACCATAGTCTTGCCGTTAATTTACCCTATTATATTAACGTTATTACTATTATAAAATGTTTCTTATTATTATAAATTTATATACAAATATATTTATATGTATTATTAATACAACAATTTAATAGTATAGTAAATATAATATTATATATATATATATAAATATTACAGTATATATGTATATTATTATATACATAATATATGCGACCACCTTTATTTTACATTTATGACATTTATTTCGCATGAAGAATTCGCACCTCGACGTCAAGGTATCGTCGATGGTTATTACAGTCATGGGCTGTAAAGCCACGAATGCCAAGTATTTCTTCCTCGATTTCAAAATTACAGCGAGTGTAAGATCGTAAATAGAAAATCGCGTATACGCGAATAAACGTCGTTTTCTCGGCTCTTTCTCTCTGACTCTAAAGAAGACGACCATACGGCTCATCCACGACTACGAACAGCGGTCGAACGGCAAAAATCTAAGCGAACCGCTTTAAATTTCACAGACAATTGGCGAGAGATCGTAAGGAAGCGCAGGAACGAGGTATCTCGTAACTCTGAGCGTTTGCAGGACGCGAGACGCGTTAACAACCTCCTCGAAGGCACGTCCACCTCGGTGACGCGTAATCGTCCAGTGGAATCGCTGGAGTCGATCCCATCTAGCTCCTACTGGACGCAAAGGACGAGCTTCTAACGACGAGCTGAAACCTCGTACGCGAATCGGGCAGTCGAGAGGTCTATAAATCACGTTAGATAACGGAGAACGTTCCAACGCGTAAATCGAGATCGATAGCGACTGCATAGGCGACGGCCAGAACGGACGGACGGACGGACGTAAGACCCTCGCAACGAGCACGACTCGTTAGCCGAGGAGATCTTCGAAGAGGCACAATTTAGCTCGGCACGTGCGTCCATCGGCGTCTACCGCCCCGTTCTCCGTATAAATCAACTTAATAACCATATGGTAGCGGTACAATAACGGGTACCATAATAACAGGTGTTCAATGGCAAGGCGCGACGGCATAGCCGCATTCGTCGCCATGGACCGGGCGACTCGTGTCCGTATAATGCGGTTCATATTTCGATGCATTCCGTGATTACCGCGACAAGGCGCCTCGCTGGCGGAAGTGACGCGAAACACGAGAGAGGATCCATCGGCCGTCTCTGTCGTTCGGTCAAAGTGCGGCGATGCTATCGTTTTAATTTCATAAAAGGATGAAAAGTTCGGTCTGGCAGACGAATTAACCCTTCAGACCGGATCTCAGTACGTGATACGTCACGGTTTCGATTTTTTTCTGCCGCGCCATCGAACTTTTCGAATATCTATGGTTGGCCTTGGCCGCTTAGAATACGAGTCTTCGTAATCATTCCCTTTCGACTACACGAGAAGGCACCCTATAAGGCAGATAAATCTAACAAGTCATCTTCGATTGACGTAAAACTGGATCAACCTTTATTTGACAAAGGCTATTCATTATGGTTGGATAATCACTATAACTCTCCTGATTCGGCCAAATTTTTATCGAATCGCGGCACCAATGTTGCTGGAACCTTACGGTTATCAAGAAAAAATGTTCTGAAAGAAGTGAAAAGTATTTCAAAATTTTGCGAGAAAATTGTGGTCGTAAAGTGGAAGGTCAAACAGCCTGTTGCATTTGTCTCGACCTTCCACAGCGATAACTTTCGATCGAAGGATCGAAAATGTAAATTGGAGGGTATTGGAGGTTGTAGAGTATTATAGAGTATTAAATGGCGTGAATAGGGTGCCAGCATTTAAATTTCTGAACCGGCTTTAAGGGTTAAGTATCTTTTGTATCTCTTTCTTTTTTATTTATTACCGTAGCTAGTTAACCTCGGTATTGGAATCTGAATAATCGAGGCTTAAAAAATGCCTCTTTGCGCAACTTGGACGACTTTGACGAGTCTCGTTAATTTTGCTTCGCGTTTAGAAAGGTAACTGGAAATTGGTCGCAGTAGCTACTTTTCCCGATTTCCTCGTTCGCATATTTCGTAGAAAGAAATACGAATGATTTATTCTTTCATTGCCCTTCGTTCAAACCCGTTCTCTTAGGCCATTCACGGTTAATGAATCCCGCGATAATCGACTCCTGGCAGCGCTTAGAATTTATTACGTTTTAAATTCAACCGGCAAGATCGGCGTTTTAAAGTTAATGCCAAGTGTCACGTTATCGTGAAACGCGAATCTTTCGAGAATCGAGGAACGGCTTTGTAAGAAGGTTACGCGTAACGACTATGGTCAAGCGTGGCGCCTAATGATACGTTTGCGGAACGGTTTAACATCTGTTTTGCATACGCGACGTTTGCCACGTTCGTTTGCACAAAGAACGAATCTTCGTTCGAGCACATTTTTGAACCCACAGCCGACGAAAGTGATTCGATGGCTCGTTTGGTGCTGCGAGCGAAAACGCCTGCGAAATCGCGTCGATGACCGAAAATTCTTGCAAAATCGCATCCGTCGGTAAGAACATGTCCGTCCGAGTTCGCGAAACGTCGCGTTTCGTAAGACGATGGACGTAGTTGCACGGTCAAGGACGTAGCAACGAGAAAGAGAGCCAATCGAGCAGCGATTTCGCAAAGATACGTCACGCTCGTAGGAACCACGCGGCACCGCGTGTCGTCGGACGCGACGTTTCGCTCCGCCGGCCACGACAAAGTCCAAAGATGGACGTCGACAATCGCCTTCGAATCTTTCCTTTTGAGAGCGAGCAAATCGTACTTCAATTCTCGATGATAAACAGTCGTAATGGCCTTCGAGGAGAAAGATGTCGTTCGCGTCGTCCTTGAAATTCATTCATTCATACGGATAAGTTCGTGGCTATTTACACCGACGAACGAGAGACGGACCGATCAAGAACTTCCGCCAACCTTTCAACGTGGATCTCACGTCGTCCCTTAGGAGTCTGAAGAAAAATCATTCTTCCTTTCCAACCAGAAAATTACGACGCGTTTTTTTACAACGAGCGCTTGACACTTTGACTGCCATGCCGAAATCACATGTTTTGCTCAGGACGCCACGGGTGTATTTTTATTATTCGAAGAATATAAAGGTAAAATAATAAATAATTGGTGATATAAGACAACCCAGAGGGTGTTATAAAAAAAAGATAAATTATTGGGATTAAAAATTGCTAAAAATCAGACCAAAAAGGTGGCCACTTACTGCTCAGATTGCGTTGACTCAGCACACGTTTAAAACGTTTTAACACAGTGCACCGCTAGATGCAAGATTTCACAGAAATTAATCTTTTATATTCGATGTTCTAATAAAAAATTTTAATCGTTCACTGGGTTTTATTCCAAAATACTTCTAATTATCTACTATGTTCAAGATGCACTGACAGTCAATTTTCGTTCAACTCTTACAATCATAAGTGGTTCGAGCGCTCCTGTCGCTATTGGCCATAGTGACGTCACGTGAGAAACCGTGGCAGGTCATATACTTGTATGACCTAGGCGGCAGTCAAAGTTAATTCGCTCGTAATTCGACGAATAAAAACAAAGGAATCGTCGTTATCGCCGGTTCTGTCCGTGTTCATTAACAAAACGGTTCTCACCAATTAAGACAACTCGCGTCCGCGTCCTGGTTGAATAAATTCATTAAAATACGCGCGTTGATTCTCGCAGAACGATAAAACGTATGAGAGACGCAGTCGTAGCGACTCGTCCTTCGTTCATGAGACATCGTCGTTATTAACGCCGTGATTCGTCTTTCAGGTAGTGACGCTATCGCTTTACGCTTACTTCTTCTCGGCGTTGCTCGGTAGACAATTTATCGAGCGAACGGAGGCGGGCGGAGGGAAATACGAAGAACCGGATATGTACTTTCCTTTCTTCACGGCGCTCCAGGTAATTGCACGAATCGAAGGTTCCTCGGGGGTTACCCGCCTTTAACGTCCAATTTAAAATTCAATATCGCGCGTTCATTCGTTCCGCAGTTCTGCTTCTACGTTGGCTGGCTTAAGGTCGCCGAAGTGCTGATTAATCCCTTCGGCGAGGACGACGACGATATCGAACTCAACTGGCTGATAGACCGTCACATCAAGGTAAGTTCCTCGTTTCCTTCGGTTCCTCGATCGAATCACGGTTCGGGATCATCGAAATCCCTGTAACCGCCTCGATCGGACTCGTTCGTCTTTATCAGCACCTAACCTAAGACACGTTTTACCCGATAGGCCGGATACATGATCGTGGACGAGATGCACGAGGAGCACCCAGAGTTGTTGAAGGATCAGTACTGGGACGAAGTGGTGCCCAAGGACCTGCCGTACACCGTAGCCAGCGAACAGTACCGCAGGGAAGAGCCTAAAGGCTCGGCGGAGCACTATAAGGTGAAGGACAGCGACGCCCTTTACGCGAACGTCATGTTAGGTACGCAAATACAGAGTCACCTGCAGCATCGCAAGGTTCATCAGGACGACATGTACGCCGATTACGTAAGTAAAGAGAGAGAGAGAGAGAGA
>JAITYT010000541.1:1195389-1208170 GCA_025433975.1 Liostenogaster flavolineata
CTTATTGTAAATATATTATATTTCGTTACGCTGACATTCGTCGAATTGGTCGTGAAATTAACTGCATGCGGAATAAAATAAATAAAATCAAATTACGAATAATTTCACGACTACGCTATTTCAATAATTCGATATTTTTCTAGAAATTTATTTCGAAATTCACATAGAATTTAACGCGTTATATTCGTTTAACGTTACCGAAAATCTTAAGAAACCATGATTATTATAAAATACTTGTCTTTCTTTCTATCATAGAATCCACTTTCTCACCCTTTTCTGGTAGCATTACACCACCCTTTGTTACGCGTTTCCTCGTTGGTACATTTCCTCCTCGCAGCGCGTGTTTCTCGATCGGAAAGATCGGTTTGGTGCTACCAGGAGTCGCCCACGTCGTCTCTCGCAGTCGAATCGACGCTTAACAGGATCGCGTATCGCGTCTCGCCGTTTTCGATGTTTGAACGATCTCGCGAGTTTGTCCGCCCACGTGTCGGTCGCGAACGTAAATCATCCATTTCATGCGCGAACGCAGTTCCCTCGTTATGTCGGCGTCCCGTTACGCGAACTTTCATTAGGGTTTTATCGTTCGGTACATCCTCGAAGGACGAAACGCGCACACCGCGTCGTCGTGGTCGTCGTCGTGTGTCCCTGGAGCCCGCGGGTAGGACGAAGAAGCCAAGACGGTCCGTCGACGGAGGCTCGGTAGTCGGTAAACGTCTATGCGGCTGGCAAATGATCGGCGTTACCCGTTAATTGGACGTACGATGGCTATAAGTAAGAGTCGCATTCCGCTCATTTCGAGAAACATACGTCCGAAACATACGTACGATCTCGAAACGACGAAAAAATCGACTTGATTCGAAAGAATCATTGACGTTAGGCGAAAGTGAGGAGTAAAAATTATAGGGAATTTATCAAATCCCACTCTTGAAGCTACGAATTTTATCAATTTAAATTCTATTTCGGGAGAGCAATCAATTTCAATCTGAGATTTTAGTCAGTTCGATAATCAATAATCTGTGAGCGATACAAAAATAATTTTACTTTAGCATTTTGCAGTCGATCTCAACTAAAATACCACTCATCGATTTTCCCGAACTTTATTCTATAACGACTCACGTACAACTGCTTTACAGTAGATGGGCGACCATCCTCCGAAGCGCAGTGGACAAGAAAAAAGGAAGAAAGTTTATTCCGTTCCAAGGGAAAGCACACAAACGGATCATTTATGGACACAAATTATTGATCGAATCGAGACGAATTCCGGGAAAAGAACGAAATCGCTAAAGAGTAATGAATTGAATTTACACTACTCGAGCAAACCGATTAAATATCGATTTTAGGTTCTTCCTTCCGATTCGATTGACGAATTTTTCGGCGTGGTATCGAACCGAGGGTCGAACGACTTCTACTGGAAGAAAGAAAGCGCGTTCCTTCCGTTACGCGGATCTCGGCGAGAGATTATAACGTAGTCCTTGACGACTGTCTCCTCTCGCGTTCAACTTCGTAAATCCTCGGGTGCATACCGTTCGGTACATAAATGAAGCATCGTCTCGCGCCAGGCAATAAATGGACTAGACGAATGCACACTGATATTTTACGGATGCGCGCCTATTATAAACCACGAGAGGAGTACCCGCAACCCTACGTGTCCTGAGTGCGAGGCCGTATAATCGCGCGAGTCGCGACGTGTTCGCTTGATTCACGACACCCCGGAAGTGAAATGACTGCGATACGAAACGCCACGATACCGGACAGTCGGCATCTCCCAGCTTTTCTATAAGGCACTATAAATCACGCGGCAACAAAGCGTCCGCAGTACGCCCCTATTCGCGCCGTTAAAAGATTCCCTTCACGAACGACCTTTGTCGGAGTGCTCCGAGGTCGCGTCCGGACGACATTAGAGAAATTTTGACCGCGTAAGCGCCAACTCCGATCGCCCGATATTTCTTTTCGAAGAAATATAGTCGAGAGAAAGTCGCCGTCGAGATTCCTCGCATCGTCGAGCATCTTGATCAAGTTTCACCCCGAAAGATTCAAGCAACAATGCCGAGTGTCCGAACGTCGTTAAAGAGGTTCTCCAGAGCTTTGAGATTCCATTCCGAAATTCCGAATTTTCGAAATAAGAACTTGTCGTCGCACAGAAAATATCCGAAATAATAGATTTCAAAACGCTATCATGAAAATTGAAAAATCGACTTATCAAACTCTTTCGTTTTCTTCGTCGATAATGATATCTAGAAAGATACACTCGAACTCGTCTCATCGATAGAAACATAGAGCTAAAATTTCAATTATTATCAAAACGATACGGCTGCGTGACACACTAATGAATTATTTTACCACTAAGGCAAAATGACCGTGTGATAAATCGACGAAAACCCATCACGACGATACAGCCGAGCGACACGTCCATGATCAAGACGTTGTCATGATCCTATCGCCTCACACGACTAGCCAAAATCACTATGTAAAAGATCCGTCTACCCTTCGATAAATGTTACTCGATTCTCAAACTTATGATTGTGTGGAATCCCTGCCCGACGACCAATCTTCTACCAAATACAATGTATAAATCTCTTAGAAAGAAAAATGCTGCATTGTTTATACGAACACAGTCAGATTGGCATTCTTTTCGATGTCGTAAGATTATTCTACATCTATCAATCAATCTTCACTTAAGATTTATCAATCAAGAATTAAGGAAAAGAATACGATATTTAAATAATACTTAATGAAATTTATTTAAACAGGATAAAAATAGATGCAGTTTGTTTTTACATGCATTACAAAAGGTGCTAACTTTTTGTCTTAAATTCTTCGCCATCTTCGAACCTAACATTTGGGAATTTCTGTTATAACACTTGGCACAGTATCTCCGAATTTTATGAACACTGCTCTTGAACGAAACGGCAAGCAAAACGAGCTAGGCACTTAAAGTGTTAAACAAGAAAACCACGTCAACACTCCTCGGATTTTGACGAATCGAACGTACATCACCTTTATACCCTCGACCAAATTCCCGAGCATCCACTAACGTCGTCGTCGTCGTCATCGTCGTCGTCGATGAGAAAACGTATTTCAATGATAAAATCACGAAGGAGAAAAATCTAGGTAGGAAACGAATTCCTCTCGTGCGATACGAGCGACTCGAGTACGAACGTGCTCGCGTCTTCGCCCTTGCGTATTTACGCAGGCAGTCGCGACGATTGGCTCCGTGATAAGAAGCGGTGCTCGTCGTGGCGAGTTCGAACGCGTTCTTACACGAGCAACACACCTACCTGCCTACTGCCTGCCTACCTACCTACCTAAATCCACATTCCGTGGCATCTTTTAACGAGTGCACAACGTGCCGCGGAATTAAATCCTAAAAAGTTAAGGACAGTCGTAAGTACGAGTTGGCCCGTAGCTTCGCGTAAATACGTATTCGTTCCGCCGTCGTATATTCGACGTCGTTCGACGCGTACGCAACCTCGACAGCCCAATAGGACAGGCTATACGACAGTTTACGTTCGATATTCCTGTTATCGTGCGCGTGCGCCCGCAAGGTGGACGTAAGTAAATACGTACCTTCGATCGTTCGACAGGAGGTACGCCGTATAAAGTACTCCTGCGCGATACGATGCGTGAAATCTCCCGGGCAAGTGGTAGCGGGGTGGGAGCGCGCTCGCGTCGACGATCGATGCTTAATTAAAGGCCCGCGCTTGGTTTTAACGAGCTGCTGCTGCTGCGCTTCTGCTTCTTATCTACGTTCGCCAATGTAGTTTTACCGATTGTAAAGTTCGCTCGATGCGTACGAACGCGACCATGTAAAATCACAGTCGTTTGCACGTTGCTTTACGAATCGACGACCGAACGAAGACTTTAGCCTTTTCGATCGATCGATATCCAAATACAATATCTCCTCCGCGAGAAAAGTCACCGCTTTTCGATCAATATCGAATATTTCTGCCGCATCTCGTCGTATCTTCTTGATCTTCTACATCAGTGCTTTCCAAAGTGGCTATCGCCCTCTGAGGAGGCGATAGATGGGCGCTAGGGGGCACTGAATGGTAATTATAAGCGATTGTTTTTGGCAATCTTTCCTTTAATACTACGTCTTACACAAGGTAAATATTTCAAAGAGATCGGACTCATTCCGTTCGTCATTCAAGCAGTTTTGGTATTACGAGTCCGTCTACGGTTGGGATTAAATGTGTGTGAATTTGAACTGGAATTAATCTAATAATTAGATTCGATGATTTTATATGAAATTATTACTCATTTTACAAATTGATCGGTTCCGACGGTGTCATTAAGGCTGTATTCGGTACGTTATTATTTCTTCACTGCTTTTAATTCTACATTCGAGGGTCTTAAATACTTTCTACATTTCTAGATAATATGATGAGTCTTTAGGACGGTCCTCCAATTATTTCAGACTTTTTAATTTATTGCATTTACATATTAACAATATCCAGTGATTCTGAAAAATAAATGCAAATTAACCTCTTAATTTGTTTGTGTCGTCTGTGATCTTCCATTTTTTTTAAGATTACAAGTGGGGGTTGGACACCCGCTTGTACAACTTTTCCGAATTTTTCGAATCGTCTTTCGTTACCACGACGATCGTGATTCGATCGTCGCTATTTATTTCGGGAACAAAAAAAAGTCGACTCCCACGAAATGGCGCTGGTGGTAGCGCCATTTGTCGATTCCATCCGATTTTTCGCTACTTTCTCTCGTTTCTTCCGCTTCCAATCGTTCGAAGCTGTGACATTTTGCAATCAATGAGATATTAGGGTGTCATAGCTCCGCCCACGATTTCTGCCTCCTCGAAAGGCGAGAGTCGCCTCGAAGGGCGCGCGTACGTCGAGGGTTCCTCGAGGACTACCAACTTTCTGACGACCGTCGATAGAAAATATCTACGCATACGTACGTACGTGAATCTCGAGAGGAGGATAAACCTGCCCCGACAAAGCCTTGCATTATGCAATCCAGCCGAACCTTTTCTTTTGGAGACGTCCCGCGGAAGGCGAGTCGAAGCGACTCTCAGGCCCTTTCGAGCCACACGCACGTACCTACGTACGACGCCACCTAACATCCACGACCACCTGCGGGCAAGAAGGGAGCGCTACGAAAATTATTCTCCGGATGCAGCCACCGCGACGAGAGCAAGATCTCGATCGATTCATCGTCCTCCTTCTCATCCTTCTCCTCCATCTTTGCTCTTCTTTTTATCACGCACTCTCCTACCCTCTTCGACTCCGCTCGAGATCGAGTTAATTGTCCCGGTGCGAACGTATCTCTTTCTCTCTCTTCTGATCCTTTTCTTTTATTTTTTTTTTATTTCTTCTTACCTACCTCTGTCTCTCTCTGTCTCTCTCTCTTGTTCTTTCCTTCGGTCCAACTTTCTCCACCGTTCTTCTCGTCGATAACGTCCCGTACATTGGCTCCCTTTTCATCGTCGTATCTCTCGCACGAGTCGAACGCTCGCGGTGAAGCGTCAGTCGCCGTGCCGATTCCGAACGATCGTAAAGAGTCGCGTAATCGGCCAATCGACACGCATCGTGGCGTGCGAATGGAGCTGAATACCAGCGAGACGCATCTTCGATGTATCTCGATTCCGTTCCTTCAGGTGCTCCGCTTACCTCGCGAGATCGAATCGCGTTGCATGACGAGGAGTCCTTCTTTCCCCCTCTGCCCCTGCTCCCCTATCCTCGTTACTTCAGCGTCGTTAATAAGAGTATCCTCCTTCTATCCGCGACGTATCCGGTCGAACGATTAACACGGTGACAGAGTAATCAATGTCGTTGAGTCGCGACAAAGAGGGAAGACGTACGGCGATCGGCTTTGCGCTATCTTCTGTCGTTAATCGATGCGGCTTTTACGGACTTTCTTATCGCTCGATGATGCGTACTTAAGGTTACGAACGCGAAGAACGTTGATTGCTCATAGGCAAGAGTCAATATTTACGCGTACCGATGTCGCCTTATTCGCGGTGACACGAAGATAAGCGTGCTGTGTTCGACCTTTGCTGCCAGTATCGAGCAACCTAGAGTAGAGTTTTAATTGTTTCAATTATTCGTTTGATAATCGTTAGTCAAGCGATTGATTGTTATCTTTCCGACGGACCGAATACGGATCTAACGTTAAAAAATCCAGTTGTGATATAGTTCCGCTGTGAGCACAATTATAAGAATTTAAATGAAGTTATTAGAATGACGTCACATTGTTGATACAGTAGACTTGCTAATTGTTCGTCGAGTAACTGCACCAACGAAAGAATTCGAAACTGAAGATACGACGTCGCCATCCATTAAAAAAAAATTGTACAACATCGGATACAGTCATAGTAATACTCGTATACGAATTGTACAAAATATCTTGGTATAATTTCACATTGCTGATATGGTAGAGTTGCTGCCTGTTCATCGAGTAACTGCGCTAACGGGACAATTAGGAACCATTAAAGCCGATAATACGGAATGCTAAATAACGACTGCAATATGGCAGGCTAGAAAATGACAAAGAATAGTAGTCGTGACGAAAAATCACACTCTCGACGAAACTGAAGATACGACGTCGGCATCTGTTACAAAAAATTGTACAACATCAGGTACACTTTTAGTAATATACAAATTGTACAAATTAGGAACCATTAAAGTCGATAATAAGGGATGCTAATTTCGACAGTAATATGGCAGGTTAGAAAATGACGAAGAATCGTAGTCGTGAAGAAGCTGAAGATAAGACGTCAGCACTTGTAACAAAAAATCGTACAATGTCAGATACACTCGGACGTATCGTATACAAAGGGTCGCGTTTTAATGTCGTATGCATTTCGACCTTGTAACTTCTCGGTCAATAGCACCAGCAAGAAAATTTGAAAGCTATAAAACGTGATAGTCACGTTTTAAACGAAATCCCGAATAACGGTGAACTTATAAAGAACGAATCATTGCATTAACTGAACATTGCCGATCGTCAGCGCTTTTTCATCGGCATCTCTAACTAACGTTCCTTATGTTCGTATTCTAACGGAATAAAACACATTAAAATAAAATTTTCTAGCACGATATCGACGATGTCGTTAAGTCCAGATGCGCGTAACACACGAGAAGCGGTAGGATCAGCCACTTGATCGGAGATCGTGATTTCCGTACAGTATCAATCGATAAAAATACCTTACAAAAAGGCTTAATTCTAAAAGAAGAACTCCTTTGCTCGCCTTAGTGATTGAAATGACAATTCTTGGCTCTTCTGGTATTTTTAACTTTTTTACTTCATCACACCGGATAAGGCACTGAAAAACTATTCTTTAAAAATTAGATTAAAAAAAGAATGAAAATAATTTAAGAAATTAAAAATGAATAATATAACAATCGTACGTTATAGACTGTCCCAGTAATCCAAGTGTATACATTCGAAGTAAAAATGTATCCGATTTTGCTAGACGGATCGTGCTTTCGACGCGACGACGTGGCAAGTAGAGAAAATTGCTAGCATAGAATTCGCGAAATACCGGAAGCCTCTTCGTAGACGATAAATGACAATGGTCATACCGCCGACCAAAAAGCTAAACGCCGTTCCACCGATTCACAGTGGACACAATTATAAAATCAGGCGTGGCCTTTGTACGTTCGTTAAGACGGTGGCGAAGATCCAGGGCAGAGTTAAATCTGACTGCAACACTGGCGCGCACGATCGGCCTCCGTTGACCCTCTTTCGGGTCCTGCTATTCCCGTGTGCACGCGCGAGTCGTTTGCCCCGTTTGTCCGGCACAAAAGGCTCCTTCGTAATCGTGAGTCCCTTCTCGTTGCTCGCATCCAAGCTCGCCACGACGAATTTAGATCTTATTCTCGTAAGACAGGGGACGACGAAAAGGATCGCGCTTAGGCGTCCTTCTTCGTCGCGTACGTTTCGTTGCGTTAATACGGCGGCCGCCTTGTACATTTTTCCTAACGCGTTGTATCTGTACCTGTCGCCGTTAATGCGCTTTCATTCTAATTTTGTGCCACCTCTAATGCGAACGGCGCCTTGGTGCACTTATATACTAATTTATGTAATGGTCATCTCGGATGCGGCTAGCCAGTGCACGTGCAAGCGTACTTATAATCTAATTTGTGGACCGGCCACCTTGAACGCGGGTAGCGAGTGTCCTCTCATCGAAGGGCATGTAAGCGTAGTTATAATCTAATTTGTGGGTCGGCCACCTTGGGATACGAATAGCGAATGTCCTTTCATCGGAGGGCGTGTAAATGCACTTACGTACCAATTTATGCTTACGTACCGATATGAACTCGTACGCACGTAATGCTATTACCACATCGACCAATAATACGATCCAACAATCGCGGGCCGTACGATTTACACCCACTCGATGCGGTGTACTTCGAATTACGCGCGGGAGAGAATGCGCGGATCTAGTCGACCTCAGAGATTTTTTAAACTGAAGTGCCGTACGTAGATAATTCGTCTTGGTACGTTCCACGAAGGAAGTACGCCGATCGGTTCGATTTGCTGTAAAAATGACAAAAATACCAGAGCAAATGTATATCTCATCCGTTAATTTCCGTTCTCGAACGCGTTCAACGTTACGTGTAATTGGAATTTATGAATTTCCTTGAAATTTTAACGACGGTGATAATATTAGTTTTAAAGAGAATATATTCTGCATCGAACTAGTTAAGCGCGCGAAAATGTTATGCCGGCTCAAAGTGGTCGTTCGACGACTCGAGCGAAACTTACGAAGAATGAGATTCGAGAATTAAACGTCGTTATCTTTACAATTATTTTGCGTGGCCCCGACGATAAGAAAAAAGACGTTTCGAGAGAGTTCCGCTCAATTTCCAATAGACGAACCTTGAGTCGTAACTCGACAAGGAACTCACGTACAACGACTTACGTCGCAAACATCATCGCGTTAACGAACGTAATTATAGTAGATGCACGGATTTTAATTTCAACGTAAACGATCATACACGCCGTAATGCCTTTTTACCCAATTAAATGTAAGAAAGCGTCCGCGATCGTTGCTTTCCGCTCTTTTACATCCTTCTTACTCTCCTTCCACAGTCGGAGTCTTACGAATTCGCTTACACGAAACTGCAACGAGCACCAAGACCGTATAAACACTCGGGAACGAAAGACCTTAACCATATATAGGGTGTCCCGTTTCGCAATCGACGTTGTCTCCCGTTCGTACTGTACAAGACAGCGATCGAAGCTTCGAACACCGAATTGATCTAAATTAATTAGAGTTCCATTGATGTCTCTTGATTAACTTAACGAAATCGCATGTTTTCATTCAATGAAATTGGAATTCCATCGATGGCTCTTGATTAACCTAAAAAAAACCGCATAGTTAAAAAATGTTGTACGAGGCTCGACTAACATAGTTAGATAAAGTTAATTTCTATTCAAAAGCTTCAAACTTAAAACTGAACATTTATCAAACATTAGTGAAAAATCGATCGAGTCCAATTTTGTCTGTCCTACCTTCAGGACGAAACGACGATCTAAACTTCAATCATCAAATTTATCTAGGTTAATTACAGTTCCACTGGTGACTCTTGATGAAAAAATACCGAACTAGCCTCGTCTAACATGAATATAAATCCGCGTAAAGTTAATTTCCATTTAAAAGCATCAAACTCAAAACCAAACGATTATCAAACATCGTCGAAATATCAATAGAGTCCAACTTGCATTGCAGCATATGGCATCCGCGGTGACGTATAAAACGCCAATTTCATCGAGATGACTATAACTCGTACGCAAAATTCAACGTCTGTTCCGCCTTCCAAACGAACTTTTACCACTCAGATCCTTAAGTTAGGACGACAAAATATAGCGATTACGAGCGACTATCGATCGATTCGTCTTTTACGTCAATTTTTACTTTCCTCGAACGCATCCACCGCGAAGAAATCACAAAGACTGCCAGCGACTTTATAAAAAGAGCGACGCCGAAGGCTTCGATTCACCCGCGGTAGGGACGTTCTCTCCGGACACCCTGTATGTTTCTCTCCCGTCCTGCCGCCCCCGCCGTTTCAGCTCGAAGCAACGTCGGGGGTGGTTGTACCGGCAACGTTGCAATCCACTGGCGTCGCATTACGTTTATTAACCCAACCTCGCGGACGGCGCGCACGCACACGAGTACGAGCGCGTTTCAACACGAGAGCGACTCCAGATGCCGGCAGAGGCGAGGGTGAACCTACGTGAAACGACTACGCGCGATTACCTACACCTCGCGTCTTAAACGACAGCTTTCGCGTACACGAACAAAGCGGAAGACCTATCGCAACCCAGAGTCCGGCATTCATCTTTCTAATGCGCTGCCCGCGTATTATATTACGTATTTCCCCCTTATAAATTGTAATCGCCGATATAAATGACTGAGCGATGTTAACAGTCGGGCCGCGTCGCTCCCGTGCGGCGAAATAAGCGTCGAGACCGCGACTGGACTCCCACGGGCGCCATGCGAGCAATTTCTAATCCGAAATCGTGCCCGGCGCTTTCGACGTTCTCTGCCGTCCGATTTGTTACGTTCGTACAATATAGTTGGGATGGCACTTGGCGTTAGGAATGAAGCGAAGCGAAGATCGAGCAGAGATCTGCTTTTGAAGGCAACGCTCGATCAAACGGGTGTCACGCGACTGTAGGATAAATAAGCAAAGTCCTTCTCGAGCCTTTATGGAGAATAGACTAGCCATGATCTGTGTAACGACTCATTCATTGAGGATCGTAATCGGAACATTCGATATTTGTAGATATGTAGATAGAGTTAATTTCCATTTAAAAACTTAAAACTTAACATTTATCAAGCATCCTTGAAAAATCGATGGAGTCCAATTTTATCTGCCGTCTTCCTGTATGAAACAACGATCCAAACTTCGATCATCGAATTGATCTGGATTAATTAACTCTTGATTAACTGACCGAAACCGTATATTTTCATTCGATATATAACGAATGAAAATTGATATACAAAATGCGTATATTTAGAAATATTGTTGCGACGCCATTGGCGTGATGTAGCGACTCATCACTTTCCAACCCGATGAGTCGTTCTCTCTAGCCATGAAATAAAAAAAATTCAAATATCACTTTTTTAAATTCACTTCCAACTTAACGCGCTTTCGGAATTTCGACGTTTATTTTGCTAATAATTTGCCATAGGAATACGCAAAGCTTCGTTGCTCTGGTAACGTAAAAAGAAAATCAATTTAATTTTAATTCCTTGAGTCGTCGATACGCACACATGAAAAAACAATAAAACGATGTAAGAGCTTTTCCCGACTCGTAGCTCGTTTTAGGATGTTCCACGAGGATGGAAAGTTACTTTCGATGGTGATGCCGCAAAAGCCTCGCATCGAAGATGCGTTGGAGACGAGCGAGCGTTGAAAGGCACGAATAAACGGTCTGGTTTTGATCGGACGTCTAATTAGCATAAGGTCGGGCATCGCTATGCACCATTCATCGGGGGAAACTGTCGAGGAAAGGAGAAAGAAACTGGCAAAGGGCAGAAAGAAGCCTTGGGCGGAAGAAGAAAAGGAAGGGAAGACGAACGAATAGCGGTGGGCGGATGCTGCGTTTCGAGGCGACGATGTGGGATTATTATTCGAAAGGATCGTGTCGACGGTCCCGTTTCGAAATCACATTCCTACCGAATGTGCCACGGGCCGAGGTGGAGGTACCTTTTGTCAACGGATTTAACGACTCCTTCCTCGACGGTGCTCTCACTGGCGTGGCGGTGTCACGGTGACCACGATAACGGAGGAAGAGTTTATCTCGGTCCGTAGCACACGCCGGAATAGAAAGTTATGATTAATGGGATTCGTCGATTATTTCCCTTTGTCGAGCACGCGATACCAGCCGATGCTCTAGCGCGTCGCTAGCGAGCTCGTCATTTCTACGACCCATGATGGCTGTAAAGCGCGACGCGAGAGAGTAACGTTCCACCTTTGCTTCCAATGCGCGGATTCAGGAGTTTGCAGAGACGGCATCGTCGGAATTAATCGATAAGAACTTGCAAATCAGCCTTAAATCGAAGCGCAGTCGTTTCGTGGCAATCGGCGGCAAGCCTCGCGGATGAGAAGAGTGGCGACAAAGGTTGTATCGACAGTCTCAAGTCGACGCGTCGACGCGCCGAGCGCGGCACCGATTTTCCTATCCTATCCGTTCAGACGGCAGTGATCACTTGTGTTTGGGATAGAAAGTATAGCGCGCACGACGCGGTGACAATTTTTTTTCGCCTTTCGTTTGGAAATATCTAAATCGCAAAAATGAGACTTTTTGTGTTAATACAAATGTTACGAGACAAATGAAAATACATTTGGCTGAAAAATAGCGAAAGATTTAACTAAAAAAATCATCAGATTTTGTAATAAACGTAAATCCCAACCTTATCTTTGTTGTTTTATCTTTGTTTTATCCACGAGCTATAGAATTTTTCGTGCGAGTGAGAGCGAACAGTTATCTTTAATCACTGTTTGGAACGTTTTAATAAACTGTATAGAAGAAAGGTACACAAATTTTTTCATATCGTACTAATAACAACAAAACTAAAATGAAACGAGATGAGTTTTCATAGGAGTTTTTATAATTGATTTACTGTCAAAATAACAACAGTAACAATTCATCGACCTACGATGCTTTCCTTTTTTTTTATTTCGGTAGACCAAGGTGTCTTACAGCGACCCTAAGCAGTGTCAGTTCGTAACCGATCATTGACGCGTGAACATCGGTGAAATAATATTCGTAATTCCGACGCGTGTTTTGTGTCGTGTCGTGTCGCG
This sequence comes from Liostenogaster flavolineata, assembly GCA_025433975.1. Classification (NCBI taxonomy): domain Eukaryota; kingdom Metazoa; phylum Arthropoda; class Insecta; order Hymenoptera; family Vespidae; genus Liostenogaster; species Liostenogaster flavolineata. Next base: position 1,208,169 of record JAITYT010000541.1, read on the forward strand.
TC
>JAITYT010000541.1:1212609-1234482 GCA_025433975.1 Liostenogaster flavolineata
CCTCTCCGCCCCAAACATGCAGCAATAGTCCTAACGTCACGACGATTCGCCATTGCCGAGAATCTCCAACGTGACGACTCGGCGTAAACACGGTGGCTGCTCGTTCCTTCTTCTCTTCTAACTCGCTCCCTTCTCACCTTCTCTACCGCCGTTCCTTCGTTCACCGTTTACCGCCATTTTTTCCATCCTCGTCGACACTTTCACGCCGCTTTGCTCCCACGACGTTGCTTCGGCCGTCGGTGGAAGCTGACGCCTGGAAATCGTGCAATTACTAGGCTAAGACGTGCTACGTGCGCGAGTTAATTCCTTCTTGTCGAAATCTTGGTATCCGCGATGCTATTTTTGCCGTAATTCTCGTGTACGAAGTGTTACCCCACATGGGGCGTTCGACTTTTTCTTTTAATCGTTATGAGAAATAATTCGCAACGACGAGGATTTATTATGAGAGTCACGTGAAATTCTTTAAATACATTCTTTTTTCTTCCCTCTATACATATATATATATAATGTCATGACAAACTTCAACATTGACTCCTTCGATCATTGCATTTCTATGTACTTGCTTGATATATACGAGAAGAGATGGTCAGCAACCGTAAAAATTATATTGTTCGGTAAATATTAATTGATCTATCTACGTCGGAACAAGACATGAAAATTCGATCGAGGACCGTACGTTGATAGTCCGAACAATTTTTGTATTTATTTTCCCTTCTACGGCATATCACTGATGCCTTGCCAAGATATCGCGTGAGTTATACTTCTAGCGATAGAAAATCAAGAAGAACACTACGACGTTTCTAAACTCCAAATTTAATTCTATCGAAAAGAATTAAAATCGTTGATCTAAATTTTTCTTTTCGTATTCTCGACGCTCTTGACTACAAAAATAGACGTCGATGTGGACTGGACAGTCGATTACCCATAAGTGATTATCCATTTTTGACGATAACCTCGGTAAGTTACAAACAAGGTTATTCAATGACGATGAATAATTCGATCAATCACATTTCGTTTGCCGCAAATCGGGCGTAGAAGGGATGCGTCGTTTCCCGATCGACGCTCTTCAATATCCTTTGTGGTAGTTACGGACGTATCGCGTCTAACAAGCACACCTATGACGGACGTACGCATTCATTCTATTTTGATCGAACGGTTAATGAACCACGGCTCTCCGTGTCCATTGTTCGAGAGATGCGCTTCGAATAGATCGACGAGCGCTTTCCTCGACTTCGTACAATTATACGCCGTGATTCAATGAACTTTCGATAGAATACTCGGCTCCGCGAGTGTTCGAGCGACTCACTCATGGACAAAAGCGACACTCGACCCTCTTTAACCTGTTCACTGTTAAGAAAGCTCGTACTTGGCACGGCGTAGCTGTCGCTCACGAATAAAAATAGATAATTTCGACGGAGAAAATCGACAACCGGGTGAATGAGAGTATCACGTGAATGGGAGATCGTTCGTTATTAATAAATCACGGTATAGGAATCGATTTGCTTGATAAATGGAACGTTGAGGCGATGGAACTAACGCGGATGTAAGCTAAGATTGTTAAGTTTGAATCGATGAGAAAATCGGACGGACAAAGTCTGAGTACCTCGATTACGTATTTGGATCGACGTGTAATTCAACGATGGAATTTGACTGTAGATTCGTAAACATGCGTGGGAGATAAACTATTCATAAACATTCTCTTTAATCTGACGTTCACTTTAAATCTGAAAAGTTGTCTATTAATCATTAATTGTTTGGAATAAAAACTTTAAAAGTTACAAGTGTTTACGTATTTTGCGCGAATGTTTATGAATCTACGGTTAAATTCTCTCAAGAATCCCTATCATCGAAACGAAAAGTCTTTCAGTCGAGCCAGAAAATACCCCGACCTTCGAGTGCACGATTTTCTCGTTCGAGAACTCGGCGTGACTCGTTGGAAGGAAAAAGGCGAAGTTCGTAACGACCTTATCGTCAAGAATATCCGGTAAATCGCGCTTCATCGATCCTTCTGTCCGATCACGTACGCGCAACGCACGGTCTTAAATCAGTACACGTCAGACGGTATTGAAGTTTCTCGTTATTTATTTTTTTCCCCGATGAAGCGTATAGTTGGAGATATTATCTGAATCGCGGTACCTGCGAGCTGCGCTTGACAATGCTCTTTGTCGTGGATGGCGCGTACGTTGCACTCGCAGAGTGAGAACGTAAAACCGTATATAGGTGGGTATCGTAAAACTTTTAACGAAGGCGAGTTATGCCGGTCCGAGACACCTCCTTCGCATAAACGCGATACTACGTTTCCATTAGGACGCGTATGAAGGAGTTTGCGTGTGTGCGCGTGCCCAACGATTCGTGCCATTATTTTTCCACGAGCCGTCATTACGGAATGCTCCTCGAAAGAGCGCGATGTAAATTTGACTACGATCGAACTCCGAGATAAAACCCGTTCGATTAAATTGCGCAAAGACTCGAGGTAAAGACGACGCGCGGCCCCCTTTGTGAGCTCGACTCTCCGATCGACGGCGCATCTTTTTGCCTGTCTCTCGTTGCGCGCGTTCGCACTCGTCTACGCGCCTACGTAGACGCCGTGATCGAACCGCGTCCAATCCTCGCCTTTACGAAAGATACGCCGTGTCTAGATCCAACGAACGCACGATCTCGCTATTTTCCCGTTTAATCGTATCAGTGCCACGGGTCTTTCTTGCCTTCCTATCGAGAGTCGCGCTTATTTCATCCGTGTCAAAGAATGACGAGCAGCGTGATAGCGCTGTTTTTCATCTATATAAACGTGTATTTTATAGTTCATTGTATCGCTACTATCAAGGTTGTTCACGATAGTAAAACATGCGTTGATTTGCAAAACGTATCGTTATCTTAATTTTGTCTTGATTTGGTTGCCGTTGCCTTCACCACCTACAGCGCTTACATTTTTCGACGCAGAAAGAAAGAAGTGCAATTGTGCCGCTTAGAACTCAAACGATTAACCCTTGCTCTGCTGAGGGTGATTATAGTCACCGGCCACAAAAATTGGCCCAAAAGTTGGATTATGCGTGTATCCGTGTTTTGAAAAATTTCGTACAGTTATTGCTCAATATAACGTTATGATTATGCCACCTGCACACGACTGATGTCTATAGTCAACGGCCACAAAAATGGGCCGAAAAGTTGGATTATGTGCGTTTTGAAAAGATTCATAGAGAATATTATTATTGAAAAGTTATGATTATAACTACTATTTTTATTTTTCAGACAAGATCGACAAAGGATTTGTCCCCGAATGCTGAAGATTGTTTCCATTTTTGGCACGGCGTTCCATTCTACGAGAGATACGCGTAGGCCTGCCACAGCGAAAGGGTTAAGGATTTTAGGAAGGGAAAGGGTTCTAGAATTTTTGCCGCCATTGTCATCACATTCGGTACCGAGCTGTGCCAGCTTACGTTCTCGCGCTTCTTCTTGTCGTTACGCGACGCAACTGTCGCGTTCGACGACTGCCGTAACGCGACACGCGTCCAACGATTTCCAACCAACTTACGTGTAATGCGCGTGCAATCAAGACGGCGCTTTTTACGCGTCTACGTCCGCGCGGCCCTCGCCGGAGCCACTCTGAAAATAACACGGCGCGGCGTAACGATGTTTTCCTTCGATTTACCAGAGCCGCGACGATGCGGCAGGCTGCGTAACGCCACACACCGCCGCGTAATTGCAGCCAGCTCGAACGTAGAAGCGAGGAAAGATCGCACCGAGAAATTCGTAGGACCATTATCCTCTTTCACGGGCGCTACGCGCTTAAGTACCGGAATCGCGAGCACGGCCTTGCTCATGACCGTGACCCCTACACGCACTGGCTGGAGAAGCAGCCAGGGTGGCACTCCAAGCTCCAAGCTCGGCCCTGAGATCGACTCGCGGCGTGTTCGCGAGTCTCTCCCGGGCTCTTGGCCGTTACTCACCTGTTTTCACCGACGAAAGGCGTCCACGCTTCCCTCCGCTCGCTTCAATAGGATCTCGTACGCTTCCAGGCTATTTATGGACCGAGCGAACTGACGTCGATCGTAGTTCGAACCTTCCCCGCCATTGATTCCGACTGGACGATACCGCGGTCCTTCGAGTTCCACGATCGACGGTCGCGAATTCGATCGTTCCTTTCTTTTTTTAATTGCTCGCGTAGGGAAGAATGAAATAAAATTATTGAGGATTTTCGTTCCCCTTGGGTTATTGTAACCAGACAGGACGTTGTTTTTCTTACCGTCGTGTCTGAAAAAGAATGTTTTGCTCGACCCTAACAAAATGGTCGTCTCTTGGGCACGAGCTTTTTCCCCGTGTCTTATGACTGGATTTTATAGCCTAATAATAGCATTGCTCGTCGTATTGGCAACGCGATCGTAATCTTTTGTTATCAACCACTTAATTGAACGAGGCATGCTCGCACGCTAAATACGTTCCAATTTCTGCTAGCCCAAGTGACGCTTGCCTTTGTACCGTTTGTATCCGAAGAAAATTAAGATTTATGTCTGCTTATCGTATTGGAAAGTGATGGTCATGAGGTGGTGGAAGGGTAAACGAGATGTATTCTTTCTTTCCACCGTACAAATGTCTGTAGAAATGGTCTAAGGGAATAACAGAATATGCAAACTTAAAGTGGCAGTGAATTACAATTTGTTGATAGGGTAGATCCAACACCTTTCTAATTATCCCGTGGCATGAAAACGAGGGAAAAAATATTATAAAGAAATGTTTTCTTCACCTGATGGAACAGGCGCTCTGGAAGGCTTTTGTCTCGTATCAAAGAAAAGGTTCTTCTATGACTCATTTAGACTTTCGACTACAACTCATAGATTAATAGGCAGAGAACTAATATTTATTTTATTTTAAAGATTTTTAAAAAGGGAATCGAACTGCCTTTACGTTGGCAAAAAGAGTTAGAAAACGATGGAAATTATTTTGTTGATTAGTATTTAAAATTTCTTTAAAAAATCTTAATGGTTTTTCGTCGTTTTGGTTACTTTTGGGTTTCCTTTATTTAAAAACAAAATGAAAATATCGACAACGCGATGTTGGAAAGTTCCCGTAGTAACGGAATCGTGACGTTAAAATCCGATAGGCTGGATACGTCTTAACGGCTTCGCGAACTCATCAACGGCTCGATAATTTGAAATTTGATTTTTTCCCTCGACCAACGGCGGCGAACGCCCTTCCACCGCGCCCGAGATCGTCCTCGTCCTTTTGCCTTCCTGTTCGACGTAGCAAGGGAGACGATGTCTCTATCTATCGCGTCTCGCCGTAATTACGCCGTTACATGACGAAAGCCGCGATTCCATATCGACGAATCGATACTGCACGCCGGGAGCGCTATCATCGTCATTACGAGCGTTTTTAGCGCACCGATAACAATTATACAGGTGCGTCTTAACGGATCGCGCGGAAGGAGGAAGCCACCGAGCTCGATAACGAGCGAGCGTAGATCCGATCCGGTGGTTTTAACCGCATCGCCAGAAATTATCGTTTCCGTTCTACCATTTTATCGCGATATACCTCTCGTGGCTCCATCGTCGGGTTTCGCGTCGTGTTCTATTACGGTTCCTTTGTCTTCGCACGAAGGACGATTCGAACAATTCCTGTTTCGTCCTGGATCGCGCGTGTTAAGCCAATCGATTCGTCGAAGTACTTCTTATTTCTTTATCAGGAAACTCAACGTTTGCTCCAACTAATATCCTTTAATTGCTCGTCGTCGTGTGCGTGTGTGTATGCGTGTATGTGTGATTCTGCCCACCGCACAACGTACGAGTGATTTTTTCCAAACGCACTTCGCCTTGGCGCCCGTCGCTTTATATCGATCCTTTGCACTCTGTTATCGCCATTGCTGCGACACTGTCAGATAAGCCGATAACTCAGTTGTCATCATTGTCGACGATATCTAGAAACAACTTTGTATTTTTATACATGTAGAGAGACATTGTAGAGAGATATTTGCATCATAGTGAATAGTCCTGGAGTGGCTGCTGCGCCCACGCATGGGTGGGTGTCAGGGTTAAAGGTATTTGTTCACCTGACGGTTTGGCATACGAGATCGGTCGTTTTCTCTCACGAGCCATGTGGATACCGTAATTATTCATCGCACACCATCACGTTCTGCTGCGAAATGCAAGATGGGTGTAGTGTTGGTAACTTCAAATAGCGCCAAATGATTTGGAGTCGCTGAAAGGTCATGTTAAAAATTGCTTGGAGTGCGAAGGCCTACTGTTTTCGCCCTTGGATCGGATCGAAAAAAAATATTTGCACGGGCCGGACGAAACATTGAAATTAAAAAAATGTTAAGTAAAATACTTATTTTCTTGAGTAAACAAAATTGTATTATGAAATTTGTTCATTAATAATTGTAAGTAAATCGATACAACGAATTAACACAATACTCAATGTTATCATCAGGTATGTGTTAATCAACACGATCGATTGAATAATTTCTGATCCGTATCGCTGCGGTTCTCGAAGACATTCGTCTAGGTTGGACGAAGAAGCGAGGATATTTAGCAAGCCGTTAGCCTTTTTCTCGACGCGTTTCTTTCTTCTTTCGTTAACTAAACTATAATCCTTAACGACTTGTAAAAATGTCATTAACGAGTACGAAGAAATAAAACGATCGAGTACCCGGTTGGTCACTTCATTAAAATGTACGTCGTTCGATGTACCGCGAGATCATAAAACCGAGGAATAACTATCCACGAACGACAGCGTGGGCTACATTAATCTACTCGATCATTAATACCGACCGAATATCCAGCTCGTAGGCTTTCCAATAATTATTTATCGCCCACCTGTGTTTACGAGGGAAAAAGTCGCTCGATGAGTTCGCGCTCGAGCGGAGGAGGGACAGACTCAATGCGGAGCCAACCTGAGACCGACGTAGGCAACGGCCGCGATAGCGAGGCAATTGCTGGACGCTGGGCATCTTCGTGCTCGTGCAGCCGTCCAGCCAACGTAATCCCTTCGACCGCCCGCTCGAAAGGATGCAAAACCGTGCATCGATGCATCGCGATCGACCGAGAGAGAAGATAGACGAAGAGACGAGCAACAGAGAGAAATTCAATGGAGAACCGATCGTTACCAGAAGCCATCTTGGAGAAAAAAAGAGTCTGGATGTCGACGAAGGACGAGCGAGTTGCCCGATAACGCCGAGAAAAGCACGCTGCTAGTAGGAGGGACCAGTGGCAAAATAAACAAGAACCTTTCGGTGGAGATAGGCGAAGGTAGCTCGTTCGATCGGTCGAGGTAGCAGACACCGCGAAATAGGGATGGTGGAAGAAGGAGGTTGAACGCAACGGAGGTAACTCGTAGCGAGAGTCGAGGAAGAGGAGGCGTGGAGTTGAGCGGTGAGGAGAGGAGAGAAGAGGAGAATAGAGCGGGCAGTACCTCTCTCCACGTTGCACGGACCCTACGTGCTTTTATTACGTGCCCGCGAGTCGATCTCTACTACGCCGGGACGTATTATCGTATCCATTTTATCTTTTTTCTTACAATAATATCTCTCGTGTAATAGCCAATCTATACAACGAGGTTCATTGGGCGATGCACGAAAGGCTCGCGGACGTAAAAGTCAACGGGGAGAAAAGTACCGTCAAGGTCGGGGAAGAGAGAGAGAGAAAATGTCTGGTCTCAGGGGCAGCGCGTCGCGAGTTCCTCCTTCGTGGCGGCAGTCGTTGAAGGTAGAAGTCGCTCGAACGCAACCGTCCAGCAGGGTTCCAGGAATCGACGCCTCGTAATTATCCGACGACGTCGAGCGACGATCGTCGCGCTCACCCTCCACGACTTTCGCCTTTATCATCGGGACGCGTCGCGTCGCCGTCACGAGCGATCTCTCTCTCTCTCTCTCTCTCTCTCTCTCTCTCTCTCGACGTCGACCAAGGTCAAGAAGAAGGGCGCAAGAAGAAGCGGACGAAGACTAAGAAGGAGGAGGAGAAGAAGGGAGAAAGAGAACATGGAGGAGGAAGAGTGCAAGAAGAAGAAGAAGAGGAAGGGGAAAGAATCGACGCAAACGTTTCGAGTGGTGGTGGTGGTCGATCGACGGGAGAGATTGGCTTTTGGTCCGCGACGTCGGTATCGAGTGCCTCGCGTCGGGAGAGTTTGTTGTTGTCGTCATCGATAAAGCCAAGAGAAACGAGAAGGGAGAAGCCAGACGACGACGGTCGCAAAAGAGGAAGAAGCAGAAGAAGAAGAAGAAGTTAAAGGTAGAGGAGGAGAAGAAACGGACGAAGGAGGAGGAAGAGGTGGACGAGGAAGGTAAAGAAAGAAGAAGGGAGAGAGAGGAGTCGGCCTGCAAGGAGAAGGCCACGAAGGCTCGAGAAGAAGAGGAAGAGGGTAGCGGCTTCTCACAGGTGTCGCTCCAGAGCGCTACCACTCGAGGCCACATTTGCCGCTGGTGCCGCGAACGCGAACGGTAAAACCGGTGCACCGACGACGCCCTCGGTTCTTCGTCGCTCGAAGAGTCGTACTTATCGGAGAGTCGGGCCGAGATCAGTTCGTAATCACCACCACCAACGTCACCAATACCGCCGACACCACCAGCTTTACTATTGGCACAACCACGTTCGAGCGTCACGCTGCTAATAATCGCGATGTCGTGCAAAGTGACGTAGTCGGTCACTCGGGTAATTCGAGGCACGCGAGTCCCATCACGACGCGCTCAAAGTCTCCGTTGGTCTGTCCATCCGTTTCCTACGTTGAACATCGATTTAGAGATTTTCCGCGTAGTTCGTACGCGAAAATCATGAACACCGATTTGGACATTTTCCTCGTGGTTCGTGCGCGAAAATTATGAACACCGATTTGGACATTTTCCTCGTGGCACGTGCGCGAAAATCGTGAACGCCGAAGACAAGGTAAAGAAAATGAAGCTCGAGCGGACACCGTCGTGACGGAACGCCGCGATCTTTCGCGCGACAACTTCCGGGTCGGGACTACGAAATCGTCGACGCGATACCGCCGACTGACGACGTCGACTTTGTACCACGTAATACGATCGTACCAGCCTCCCTCGGTCACCGAAAAGGTACCTTTCGAGAGATAAGTTACCTCGTCGTACGAAACGGGCACGTAAGAGCAAGAAAAGGAAGACAAGGAGGAGGAAAAAGAAGAAGAAGAAGCGGAGGTCGTTGACCCGAGGAAGGATTTCGGCGGAACCTTTGCCGATGATAAAAGGCGCCGTTCGCGAGTAGGCGCCGGAAAAGCAAGAAGCCGCGGGGTAACTTCGCTCGATCGTGGAATTTCGAAGGCAAAGACGAAGACGGGGAAGGCGAAGAAGGCGAGGACCGGTCCCTCGTCTGGTGCGTGCGTGCGTGCGTGCGTGCGTGCGTGCGCGCGACGATGGCCGTTATGTAATCAGGCGAAGCACGCGAACGAGCGGCGTACGACGCTTCCTTCCGCCCACGTAACGATCTCGAGTGGCGAAAGAAACGTCGATGCGGCCGAATTCGACGAGGCGCTCGGCAACGTTCGATGCTCCTACGTTCGACTTACCTCGTAAGGAATCGAAAGAAGCTTGCCGCGTGCCCGGAGAGGAGGCGAACGTCTCCGGAGCGTGGATTTACGAAGGTCGAGGGACGCGATGACGCGGTGATACGTCGAAGAAAGAAAAAGAAAAGAAAAAGAAACGGAAGGAAAGGAGGACGGATTATCGCTGGACGTGCTGCGGAGTTTTCGAGGATACGAGAAAGACGCGGATATGGACGACGCCGTGCGAAACGGCTTCCAGTCGGAGCAGTGGCTCTCAACTATGGAGAAAGGGGAGAAGCGAGGGAGTTCTCTGGGTGGCGGAGCGCTGCGCTTCATCCGTACTCGCAGCAGCATTCGCAGGGACCTCAAGAGGCAATGCAACAACAATCGGTGAGAAATACGGCGCGTCAGCTCCGTTCGAGCTATCTTTCCTCCTCTCCGCGCTATTCGTTAGCTCGTCGGTTCCATCTGGAGGGTTAGACGTGGTCGACGATGAGTCGACGACGAATTCTTCCAGTCGATCTCGCGCCTACTCGACCACAGCTTCGCGACCGACCGAGAGACGAATCACGGCCCGTGAATACGCCGTGACTCGTAGGATTGGTCGAGTGTCTATTAGCGACTCGGTCAGTCCTGCGAGTCCGTGACACTAAGCTCGAGTACGCGCGGAATCGGCTTTGGACTTTGTAATTGCCTTTGTCGCTCCGACCTTCGCGCGAGGAGGAAGATCCTCACGAGTACCTTTTTACGCGTCTCCGGCTTTTTTTTTCAAATCGCTCTGGAGGCAGTAGCTTTCAAGATCAAAAGTGGATACGTAATTCGTTCCCACGGAAGGTTGTTCCGCAGCGTCGGAAGGTCCAACGCCGTGGCAGTCGCCTTTGATCGTGGAAATAAATAACGTTTCCACCGGTGGCCACGTCGTACTTCATTTTCCCCTCGACGCTCGGTAATAAAGTAGCCTCGTGCGGACATTGTTATCCCTCGGAGGCGTTCCGCTGGCCGAACGGCGATAACCGTCGACGTTGGCTTTTGTAGAAGTAAGAAGTCGAGGGGAGATCGTTCGTACTGCTCTCTTCTTCGCCCTTCCTTCGTTGTCGTCGTCGTCGTCTTCTTCTTCTTCTTCTTCGCTTGGTCGTGGTGCGTCCAATGCGCATGCGCGCTCGCGTTGGGACCGGCTCCGCGTTTCGGTCCTTTTGGGATCGACGTCGCTGCTGCCAGGCGAAGAAGAGGGCTACGAGAAGCCGACTCGTACGAATCCAACGTTGTAGTTGGAATGCCGTATGACTTGCGACTCGTCGTCCTGTCCACCCGATCCACCTTCCGCTCGAGTCCTGCGTGTGGCTTCGTTTCGCGCACCTTTTACGATCCGCCACGATTTCAAACTCGAGGTCTCGAAATTACTCCTACCTCGCCACGACTTCGACCTAGGAAAACTCACGTCGTGGAACGAACGAGTCGCTTCCTCTTTCATATAACTCGCTCGCACTCTCACGGCGGATGCGTTCAAAGCAACCAGCATGTCGGTTAATTTCGTTCGATCAAAAACGCAATTAGGGATCGTCTATATAATAAAATCACGATTAAATTTTGACTGCCACGATGGTCATTAGTGATCGGACCGCCTTGAGCTACTTGCAATCGTAAGAGTTCATCGTTTCATCGACGATAGACACAAACGTTGACGCTGTGAGCTGAAACGATCCGCAGAATTCGCGAACGTTACGATGCGCCTACGTGAAACGCAAAAAGCCCATCGGACTAACGACGAACCACGTCGTGAAATCCGAGACGGTCGCTCTTCCCCCGACGAAGCGGCGGTAGCGCCTATAGCCCACGTGATCTCCCACGGTGACGACCCTCCGTCTCAACCTGGAAAAGTAATTAGCGTCGGGCGATTCGACGAACGATTTTACGATCGGCGATGACGAAATTGCGACGGCGGTGCCACGCGGCGACAAAAGAGCCTGGAAGAGGTTCCTTCGTGGTTGTTGTAGCGACGCGGCGCGTTGTTGGTCTTCGAGCTTGCGTCCTTGGCACTTTGACACCGCGTAACTCGCGTATGGGCGTGGAACATCGCGATTGGCGAAGAACGAGAGTCTTTGAAACTCCGTCGCGTTATATTCGAGTTATAATCCGAGTTGCCAAGATAGTCGTAGTCTCGAAGCTGCGAGCACAAAGATGGGTCGAGACCCTGTCTCGTTGGCCGTGGGATGTAAAAACGAAAATTCTACGATTCCTGTAACCCGCCTACGTGATACGCCTAGTTAAAGAGGCAATGCGTCGTAAGAAAGACGTTTGTTACGATCTCGATTAATGAATCGGTCTACGTGCGCGCGAATTGGAACGTTTAAGTGGACTGTATATTTTTTACAGTCGCTGGTTCTGGTATCCACGCACGTCTCCACTCGAAGGTATCCAGCAAAACTCGTTTTATGAGCCGAATAACATCGCATTTAATAACGAGATAATAAATTTCAAAACTAAGGTACACGTAAGCAAATGTTCTTGCTGACCGAGCGTTATGTTATTTTTTATACATTGAGGTTATATGCAATATTCTAACTACGTTTCATGTTGGTACCGCAACTTCTGATCAGCTCTGTGAGGTATTTTGTTTCGGCGTTTGGGACGATCGTGATTAAAATCAAATAAAAAATACTTTAATACTTTACAAGCTTAATACAAAAGAAAAATCGGGAATGGTCTTGAGTGCGTACCAGAATTGACGAGAAGTTTTTGGAAATCGTGAGAAGTCCTGATTCCCGTATGCGACGAAATTTTGAACGCTCCTTTTTCGCGCGGCTCGGACTCTCTCTTTTTATCGAATCCTAATAGGTAGCCTCAAGGAGTTGGGATGTTGATCTTCCTTTTGCCCCCCCCCCGCAGTTGTCTTGGTATCCATCGTGTTCTGTTTCTACAACTCTGTACATACTTTGTACTGATATTACTGAAACACTGCTGCTAAACTACAACAATATAAACGAACATTGGACACTTGACCAATCCGTTACACTCGAAGCGCAGTCAAGGGCGGAGTTGGCAGTATTGCAAAAATGAGAACAAACGATGTTGCTTGCTCGTGTTCCTACGTTAGATCAAGCAAAAAGGAATCTCACAGTCGTTCAGATTCTGTTGGTGACAAAGATGGTGACTGTCAACGAACGTTTTTTCAAGAAAATATTTTGTCGTCCAATATGTAGGATTAAGACTTTTCTCCGAATGCCTACGAACAAAAATCGAGCGTTTGGTGTCCTCAAAGTTACCCAATCCACAACTACTTCAACATTCTTGTAGGCACTCTCACAACTTCGACATGGTGCGAGTCGCGTTCCTACAAATACTTTATGCACGCGAACGAACTGAGGGTTCTCTTGATCTTCGCCGTTGTAGGATATTATATGCTTGATCGCGGGTCTAGCGACAGCGCAAAAGAAGTGCACAGATCGCGTTAGGAACGCAACAACGTCGCGAAAAAAGCGACGCGGCGTGGCAATGCCCGATTCAACGCGTTAGGACGAACTCGAGGTGCATTAGTGCTTCAACCCGGATCTCAGTACGTGGTACGGCGTAGACGCCAGGTCTCATTCGCGGATCGTCGTACGCCGTAAGTCTTCTCCCGTTCTCTCGGTTTCGATTTTTTTCTATCGCGCCATCGAACTTTTCGAATATCTATGGTTAGCCTTGGCCTCTTAGAATACGGGTCTTCGTTATCATTCCCTTTCGACTACACGAGAAGGCACTCTATAAGGCAGATAAATCTAACATGACATCCTCGATTGTCATAAAACTAGTTCAACCTTCGCTTGACGAAGGCTATTCATTATGGTTGAATAATTACTATAACTCGCCTAAATTGGCCAGATTTTTATCGAATCGTGGCACCGATATAGCTGGAACTTTACGGTCACCTAGAAAAAATGTTTCGAAAAAAGTAAAAAATGCAAAGTCGAGAAATGAAGGGCACATTTCAAAAATTTGCGAGAAAATTTTGGTCGTTTTGGAAAGATAAAAAAAAAGCCTGTTACATTTGTCTCGACCTTCCACAGCGATAACTTTAAATCGAAGGATGGAAAATGTAATCCAGAGTGCATTATAGAGTATAATAGAGCATTAAATACCGCGAACAGGCCTCCAGCATTTAAATTTCTAAACCGGCTCGAAGGGTTAGTGGGCACGCTCGGATCGTACGCGTAGGTCTCGAAGACATACGGAAGGCACTATAAACGCCAGACGTTGAAAGGGAATCGACTTTCCGATCTCGAGACGTCGCGATGAAATTATTAAGACGCGTGCGTTATATCATCGAGTCTGTGACGCTATCGCTCGTATTACGGTTACCGGTAAATGCAATACGCGCATGGCGTTTACGCTCGTAAATAAGTAGGTGCCGAGGTAAGTTATAGGCGACGTAAATTCTAGGATAACACGCCGTAGGGCGGCGCGACATGCCGCGTCGACGATGCGAAGAAACCGTCCCGACGCCGAGTGTCCTGCGCTCTGACTATCCTTCCTTCGTTCGACAAGTAGGTGAAAGGTAGTTCCCCCGAATGGATCCGCTTCTGAAATCGACTCGAAGAGGGGAAAGGAGCTATCCGTGTACCTTTCGTATTTTTACCCCTTGGTTGGGCTGAGCGGCTTTAGCCGCTGACCGCTGTCGCCATCGTGGTGGGTTAAAAAAGTTAAAAAAAGGTAAAAAGAAATTTTTTTTAATTTTAACAAAATAATTTCGCCATCTTTAGAAGCACAAGAAAACATAAAAATAACTTTTTAAATCATTACAATCGGTGGATTGACTCCCCACCTGCTAAATGATAAGGAAAAATAAGTCCCCGACTAAGGGGTTAAGATTGACATGGACGAAAAATGGAGTTTTTCGGACCACGTCGTGCTCGTGGTCGTGCATAATGAGGTTCGGAAGGGCCGTCTCGGGAGAAAAGCAGTTTGGGGCCCTCGCTGCACCCATACACGCGCGTCGTACGCACGCGAGTGGTCGTCGTGACTCTCGTCGACGCACCGGCTCGAAACACTTCCGTGTTGTACGACTAATGAATTGCCTTCTTCTCTGCGTCGTCGTCGTCGTTGGGGCACCCTCTTGAATTCGCCATCGTGTATCGAACTTCGCCTCGATTCGTCCGCTCGTCTCGCTCCCTTCGTGCCCCGCACTCACGACCTTCGGTGCGGCTCGAGCACGCTCATTTATTGGGCGTATTCGTTGTATCCCTCGCTCGGGGTTCCCCGACCTTATCGACACCACCTCCGGTCTTATCGAGGCTCTCCTCTCCCTCTCATGGCTTTCGACAATGCTCCACGATGATCCGTACGGATGGACGTTTAATGGGCGTATTCATGCCTTCGGTAACGTCGAATTTCATCGTCATCTCGGTCGAGTCGGGGATCCTGCGTTTATGCGCGCGTCTACGCGCCTCTACGTACGTCAAATGCCATTGGACGCTTGCGTTCTTCTTACGCGGCGAGTTCTTACTCGTGTCAACGGGACAACGCGCTAATTACGATCCTCGTTCTGCGTCTACGCTCGATTCGACCGTGAGAACGTAATACTTCCTCTTCCCTTTTTACCTTATCGCGTTTTAATAATACCAGCGACTTGTTTTTCCAATGAAAACGACTCTTTATCGCTGGAAACGCGATGTTATCGCGGTACGAATTGCCACCGAAGGACAACGTGACTCACTTTTTACAATTGTTCTTACCGAAAAGATTATAAGGAAATTGTTTCACGGGAAAAACGTAATAACGTAACGACGCCTGCGATATCCTCGAATTTAACCGAATAACCTCGACGTCGTCGCATTGCGAAATTTAACCGAAGATTCAATTAAGGGGGTGGTCTCCTGCAAACGCCTACATTTTAACCGTTCTCCTGGAATTTTTCTGGAATTACAATTTTTTTATATCTTTTTATTGACAGCATGTGTGACACGAAAACAATTTTTCTGAGTTTATTTTATAAAGTTTTACTTTTTTTTACGGTGGAAACGGATATTCCAAAAAAAAGGTCATGGCTATAGCGGCAGTTTGGATTGTCCGAAACAAAAACTTGTAAAATATTATTGTCTCTTAGATATGTCGCTATCGTAGGTAGCAGATTTAGACAATTTTATGAGAAAGAAACATAATGGCGGACATTGAAAAGAAAAGTTTTCTAAAAAAAAACACGATTATTGAGACTCTTTCCGCTTTAATATTTGCTTTTTAGTATTTCAGTCCGAATGACTTATCGAAATAACGACAATATTAATTCGCCGAATCACAACGTTATTTCTTACTGTTATCTCGGTCGAACTAGGTGTGACTTATTCGAATGACGAAACCGCCAGTTTCTTGTAGATCGTATTGCCGAGCAGACACGCGGAATAAAATTCGTAATTGATTTCGTCGAGTGTTTCGTGTAATAAATGAAGTAAGAAGCAAAGCGAAGTGATACCACAGTACGTTATTAAAGCGCAAGGAAGCATGGTCTGGCCGAGGATACCAATCTTCGATGTAATTTCAAGATACCTCTACACTTAGACTGAAACCTACATTTCAACTTGAAAAGCTCGCTTCTTCTAAACACCCAGCGATGGCACGTGAGTTAACTGATGATTATTTAAGCGACTAGCGATATAATTTCGTACCACTCGCTTTAAAACCATGGGTGAATCGTAAGTCTACGTCACAATTGTCTTATTGGCGTCTCGTTTCTCGTTATTTGTCGTTCTACGATACGTCGTAAAAACGTACGAATAATACCAATATATTATCCGAAGAAATTTAACCCTTATCACTCCAAGAATTTTCCAGAGTGATTTTTAGCCAAGTCCAGACAATTTTTGTTCATTTCGAAGTGATTAATAAAGACGTGGCATATGTTTTATGAGGTAGTTTTTTATTAGTAATAATATTTATAAATGTTGAATAAACTCAAGAAGGAGTACTTTTACAAGATGCACGATACATTTTTCCTGTTCATCGAACAGGAAAATTACTGTCTTCATCTAACCAATTTAGTGGTACTGTTTTTCGTTTCCCAGTTATTAACTTCAATGATTCTACTCAGAATTACTAATATCATTTTGATATTCTTCGATATAAAGTTCATCATCACTACTGTATTCATTTATTCATTCATTTTTTCACGTTGTTTTAAATTTATACTTCACGATAAACAGATATTTCCACAGCTACGATTTGTACTATACGCTGGTTTTCAGTGAAAAAAAAATACTCATGATATTGCAACATTACGGCGGTTTCATTGCCGGTTGGAGCGATAAGGGTTAATATCACGATCCTCGAAAGAAAAATAACGAAGTGTTGGATGGGCGGACAGGAGCGTCGTTCACGTCGTCAACGTGCGAAACAAACGTTGTCACGAACGAATAAATTTCTGTAGCAAATAGAGAACAGCTCGAGATCTTTCGAGGGAAGAAGGAAGACAGGGAGCAACGGGAGCGAAAGCCGATGAAAACCGCGGTGGAAGATCCGACAAATCGATGTCCATGGAAAAGAAGCGGGACGTTCGCGACGTAGCCGCGCTGTTCATTGGAAGTTCGATACCTGCATCTAAATCTTAGATTCCGTTGCACGGTTCATCGGAGCCGACCTCGGCCGCCACGATCTCGGCCCATTACTCATAACCATTACGTTCGGCTTCGCACACCGATATTATCCGATGAAGCCCGATAAGCCGTTTAGACGGTTTCTCGAGAGCTGTTGCTCGTTCGTGATGTGCACGTGGGTGTACGTGTCCGATGTCTACACATTGTTACGAAACGACGACGACACAACGACGTCAGAACTATAAAGGACGTGCTCGTGCAATCGACCGGCCTGATCCGTGAAGTACGAAAAAAATAAGAGAGAGAGAGAGAGAGAGAGATATTCTCAGAAAAGGGCGTTCACTAAGAACGGCCCGTAAAAAAGGATCACGAGGTGTGAATCGTCGACCTCGATAACACTTCTCATTGTACTTGAGATGTACGTTTTTGTCTTTTTATTTTTTCACGCTAAACTATATTCACATCGAAATATTCGAGAAGTTTTCACATTATATTATTCGAGCAGTCTTCTGCCAGCAAATTTACAGTTAAAACGGCCGTAATTAAGTTATTGTACTCCTCCTTGTCGTTACGGCTCATCAGAGAAATCACGATTTGGAATTCGCCGCAGCCCATGTCGTGATGCAGCTTGATAGTCGATGGAATTATGTACGGCAACACCTTTGTTCTACCCTGGAGAGAGAAAATACGCGGTTCAATGGTAGTCACGATAGTCGCCGTCGTGGGATCGACTTACCTTCGGAATGGGACAGATCGTGCCCTTCCAATTAAATATTTGTGATAATTGAAACTGCGCCAAGCCCGGGACGAACTCTTGAGTCATGTCTTGCAGCAAAAAATCGCAGAGTTTCATCGGCTCGTCGAATTGGGTGAATTTCACGCTGTCGAATCTGTTCGCGTCGATGTGGATCTGTCGACGTTAAACAGTAGCTAGCAAAGTTCGATCGACGTCTTTGCGTTGTTGTTTCATCGCCGTGTGAAACGTGCATGTTCGTTCGGTGTTATTGCGAGTTAAAGAAGACAGCGAAAGAGAAGTTTACGACCTCAGAAAATTCGATCGATTTTAACACTTTGCTGGCCGAACATCTATCGTATCACCGTTAGATTAGTCACGCAGGTTAATTTTAGTAGAATTTTAGTAGTAACGTAAGATTTTAACAAAATACGAACTACAATTAAATTGGCAAAGGAAAACGGCGAAAGCAAGTTTCCCTGAACATAGCATTAATATGTATTCCAATAAAAACTTCGTGGTGAATTCGTAAATAAAAAATAGCAATTTCGTATTAAAAAACTTAATGATAAGATAGCATTTCTGCTGGCGAAAAAACTCACGCGTACGTGACAGCGGCCGGCGAAGTGTTACACGTTGATTGCCATGTAACTTTTACATGGATTTTTTATTATGCGATACGCATTATGTCGCCGGTCAACGGTGACCTCTCTGGCAGTAACGCGTTAACACGCGTCAATAGTTACATCGATATACGATCATACTCACGTATACATCATCCTCCTTCGTGATCGTATCGATGGTGTTCAAGTATAGCGTGCTCTTGTTATCCTTCTTCTCCTCGTCGAGTAAGAATCGGAAGCTATCGTACTGCTGCAACAACTCATCTATGACCTCCGTTTTAGTGTATACTACAGCCTGATGAAAAAAAGAAGCACGTTACAGACAAAGAAAAACTCTTACAAAGATAGCACGAATAATCGAAGTACTATCATGTTGTTTCGTTAAATAATTA
The DNA here is from genome assembly GCA_025433975.1 of Liostenogaster flavolineata. NCBI lineage: Eukaryota > Metazoa > Arthropoda > Insecta > Hymenoptera > Vespidae > Liostenogaster > Liostenogaster flavolineata. Next base: position 1,231,403 of record JAITYT010000541.1, read on the forward strand.
AATTACTATCTTAAGTAATAAATTACTATTTTCGTAATTAAATTAAGTGATTTCGTTTTTTCCCAACAGTTTTTCATAAAAACAAAGAAATATAAAAAACGTTTTTTCATTTAAAAAAACGAAATTACTTTCCGAACAACATAAATCGTATTGGTTAAACGACTGATAAATAAACGGCACAGCTAATTTTATCATGAATTTCTCTAGCAACATCATTGTCTCCAGTGAAATCGTCGTGATCGCAAACGAAGAAAATAAATACGAAGAAATTATACGCGCATAAATTTCTTCGAAAAGGTTCGGAGGGTTGAGAAAAACGACGAACTTACGCTAGCATGATCAAGCGCGGCTAAGCTACCGATGAACAGAGCGAACCACATCGCTGTAATCGCTGGATCGCCCCTTTCGTTCGAATAGGATCGAAAAGTCCGGCTCGACTTTGGGAACGAGACTGAAGAGGAGGCTGTCTTCCCGGACGCACGTAATCGAGTGGCCGTCTTCGTCGGGGCGCACGTCGCGAAATGAGCGACGTTCGCCGAGGGGCCTAATCGTGCTCTTATCCTAGCGTGCGCGAGTCCTTCGCCTCGAGCCGCGTTCGCTACGACGTTTTGTGTTGAGGCGAACGATAACGTAATTATCCGGCTGCCAGTTCTAGAAATTAATTGGTCCGCGAGCCTCATCGTACGTCGATTGGTTCGGCGTTACGTGTACGTAACCCACGTAGGTGCTTGCCGTGGGTAAACTCGAGGATGATACGAGGTAAGCGCCTATTCGCGAGAGAGTGTGCGCGTTCCTTCATGCTGTACCGTTATCAGTCCTGATCCGATCGCGAGAAACGTCAAGGAGGAGAACACCGTGATAAATAACATCGCGAAGCGCCTACCTCTCCCGCTTGCTCGTTTCGGCGCTCTTCAAAGGAAAGTGACGAGACGGGATAACGGGCGAACCGCCTCGAAACCACCGAAATCTCGATCATGTCCGCTCGACGTGCTTTAAATCCTTCGTTTCCGTCTCGGGCCAAAGTCGATAGTCGATAGCTTGCGAACTCCTTTTTCGATCGGTATACAAAGTACTATAAACGATATCACTGAGTGAAGATGTAAAGAATATATTATTATTCTTTTTTTACGATTAACCCTTTGATTGCGGCATACTCTCGTATGAAATCATAGATATTGTATATACGACACGATATTCGCATGTCAGTCGCTGAGACTGACTCTTGCACGGCATAATGTTTCATTGGGAAAATCCAATTCATTTTTAACACCATCGACTGTCTCTACCAGCAATTTCTACGTTAGATTGGTTTGGTAAGACGGTAGATGTCTTATGACAAGAAAAATTTAGCGAACGAATTCTTTATTGCAGCTCATCTATAAATATATCGTTAAAAAATATTCGTAAGAATATCCTGCTTACGATCAACTGCGTACGTTCTGAATCTGTTTTGAAGGGAATCGCTCCATGCACTGATATCTGCTAATTCTCATGATCGATGAAAGACGGAAAAATTCTTAATCAAATCTCTTTTTTTCAAGACGAACGATATCTTTCGAAAGCAAAAATAATTGATGAAATAAATCGTTACCCACGATAATCATTGGAGGCACCGAGCGAATGGTCACGCGGATCGTCTGCAACGAGTCTCGAATAAGCCTCGAAAATCCTTCGGAAATGGAAAGTGTTCTCAGGCGTCTTAGCGCGTTCGATCTTGCGTCGAAACGACACGGAAACCGGAAGCGTCGCCGCATCCTCCGGATTGGACGGAGAAGCGGAAGATTTTTAATGGCCGATAGCGGCGTAGGACAGTAGCTGGGTCAGCGAGTGCGTTTCCCTGCGGTGCGAACGTCCGAACGCGGGATAATCGAGCGACCCTGTGACTCGTACACGTCTCGGTAGGCTAAATCGAATATTCCGCTCGGCGGCAGGCATTCGCTAACTTCGCTAACGTCTCCTATTACGCGATGTTTGTGGCGGGAAAGGCGATTTCATAGGCAATTCGCCATGGAGAGTATCTCTCGCGGTCCGATAATGACTCCTCCAGGAGAGATTTCAGGTTCAGTGGAGTACTCGTTCTCGACGGCGAGCCTCGGATAAAGATCTGAGTAGCTGCACAGTCGTAGATAGGCTAAGGTAGACAGAGGTAGGCAGGAAGGAAGCTGGTAGAGATCGACACAGACTGGACCGCGTACACAGAGACACGCGAAACACACGCCAGGAAGATCCTTAAATGCTGGCAAGGTAACGAAGGTAAAGGTTTCTCGTGACGTCCGCTTCGGCTCCGAAGCCGTCAGGGGTCAGTGAGCGCTCCGCTCGGCCAACTCCACTGAATTCTCTCGATCGTTACCCCCTCCCCCGCGGCGAGCGCCTTTTTTCCTCGTCCGAACGGAGCGCTTCTTTCCGTGGAGTCGGCGCGGCCCCGAATAGCCCCGCTCTGATAAGTCTCGCGCGGCGCGATTTATTGCCCGGTCCCGGGTCAGGGAATCGCTCGAGGTGGAAACTATTAAGGCCCCCGCGCGAGTCCACCGCCGGCGCCCGGTTGGAGGTTAAGAAGCGGTTCGTGGTACGAGACACGCGCGATTCGTCTTGATCTCGTCGTCGTCCTCGTCGTTGTTGTAGTCGCGCGAGCTCGGCGCGGGCTCCTTCATTTAGCGACTCGACCGCCCCGCGAGGTTGATGCCACCGTAACGAATACGACGACCGAGACGATTTTGATCGCTGTACTTGCGATCGAGCGCATTGGCGATCGAACGACGTTTTATTTCGTCGATTACGCGTCGTGAGAAGCCATGGCGGAGTCTGGGGTTCCGAAGATGATCGTTTAATCATTCTAGATAACTGAGAAAAATGACTGTCTTATATCGAGAGTCGAAACTCTATTGAAAATAAAATTAGAATGTTTATCGTATCACTGTCGATAGTTGGAGCGAATTAAGAAATTTTGTCGCGCGAGCTCGCAGTGGGTTTCTCGATTTGCGACTCGAGCGACTTGATGATCGAACGACATTTAGCGGCTTGGCAACGGTAGCCGAATATAATAACCGAGAGAATTATAAGAAAGTAACCTCGACATAAAC
>JAITYT010000541.1:1237458-1249711 GCA_025433975.1 Liostenogaster flavolineata
CGTGAATATCGGTGAAATAATATTCGTAATTCCGACGTGTGTTTTGTGTCGTGTCGTGTCGCGTTGCGTAGTGCAGTGCAATAAAGTGAAGTGTAGTGAAGCGAAGTGCAATTATGGACGGAACTTCGAGGCGCTTGAACACCGACGACCTGCCGACCGGTGGTCGCCTCTCCTGCCTCTTCGATACATTGGGTAAGTATACGCAAACTATATAGAATTATATATAAACTGTAATATAATTTTGTACGATGTGTTTAAAACAAAGCATGGCGTATTAAACGATGTCGCAATTTACACATTGATATCGTGTTCGTGTCGTATTTATTCTAACGTTAAATTGGCTTCCTCGACGATAGCATTCCTTTACTTAGATTGTCTTTCACAAACCATTTCCAAACAATACATAGAGAAAAAGTTATTAATTTATCGTTTATGACTTTCTTTTAGTCATTTAAATAATAAATGAATCTGTTACCGAACGATAGTCTTTATTGAAATAAATAACTTTTGTTACAAATCAAGTTCTCTGTCCGATACAGTTTACGAATAATCTTACGATATCAAAAAAATACACCAATCTGATAAATATAAACGAGAAATTACTAATTTTCTGTTTACAACTTTCCTTAATTGTTTAGTTAATAACTGAGTCTTTTTCAAAACAATAGTCCGTGTAAAAAAAAGCCAAATCACAACAGTTATAAAACACAACGGCATCTCCTAGGCATTTATATTTTACCTAGAACATGCTTTGCTTCGTTGTCGAAGATAACCATTTTTCAATTAACGAAACCGATCTCTACATATTACAACCGATATAATATATTACTCACGAGTTTTTAATAACAATCGATAATCTCAACTGCACTTTTATAAGCAACTATGCTTTTATTGCGTTCTCAATGTGCTTAGGCATAGTCTATGCATCCCGTATCTCTCGAATGGGGACTTGTATTGCGCCTGGCACTAAAAGGGTTAAGCAAGCCAGTACGGGAAATTAGGAAAGTAGAATTTTTATCGTTTCCAAGTCGTTGATTCGATGTATCACTGAACGATCGAATTTTTACACTACTATAGACTTTCACGGATCGTTTCTTTTCTTTATTTATCGTTCGATCCGTTCCAATATCGAGAAAGTTGCGGACTTTACGATCGTAAATGTCGAGCATTGTACAAAGTGAACTTTTGAACGAGTTATTTTATAGATTACAAGATATAGAGAGCATTCCTATACTCTAGTCAATCGAGATTGAAAATTATTATATATTTTCCTTATATCCATACGCCTCTCCTTTTCGCTTCTGAAATGAGCATGGAACTAAACGTGGCACAAAGTAAACGTTTATTAGTATTTCTTCTTCGATAAATTATCTTTACGTAACGCTGTTTCGTAAGAATATGACAAAAAAGAACTTCGAGAAAATATAGTCCGCGTACGCTTACGGCTGTAGCATTAACGAACTTCGACTTTGGTCGAAGGTATGAACGAGGATACTTTCGAACGGGAGTTATTGCATCCTAACCTTTCCCCGTGTGCCCAAACTCGTCGTTCGAGAGGGTTGTACAAGACGCTGTTAGCCTTCGTTCTTGCAATTCTTCGAGCGTGCAAGACGGTATACCACGTCGTTTCCGGTTTGACCTTAAACCGAGATCGTGGCGTAATTCTACCTAAACAAATGACTGCTCCGCAATCTCGGTCTCGTCGTTTTCTCGCTCTCCTCCGTCACCCCCGTTTCTTCATCTTCCTTTTTCACTTCCGACGTACCGTTTCCTATGAACAAGCGACTGCTTTGCGGCGGTGACGCTTTGCTGGATAATTCTAACGTGATTGACCGCGAGACGGGCATAGCAAGGTCGGGTTTGATTCGAACTTATAATCGTGGATAAAATTATTCTCACGAGCATGCCATTGTAGGCTTTTTTCTAGAGAAAATATTTCGATATTTTGTAGAGATCGTCTACAAAGTATCGAAGTAGTATTATTGTTGAATCGCCCACAGACTATCGATTAATCGAATTGACTGCAATGCCTGATCTGGCGTTTGACTCTCTTCTTGCAACTATCGAAGTAGAATTTGATAGAATCTTATCCTCTTATTATAATCCCTCATAAAAGAGGGATTTATTGTTAAAATCCCTACAGCTTCAAAAATGGGATTCGAGCAGTTATACACGAGCCGCTAGAGAATAAAGACCTACAAAAGTTAAAAAGTTATATTTTCTAGAGATCTCTTAGAAAATACCGAAGTAGCATTATTATTGAATCCCTCGCGGACTATTGATTATCGAATTGATTACAATTCAGAGTTTACAATTTCTACAATTTCAGAGTATCATTTATTAATGAAATCCCTGTACCACGACGATACATGAAACAATATTGAGTCCCTACGAAAGATCGATCTGCGTCTTAGAGAAACAATTTTCGATCTTCAAGCGTCGCGTTTTTACGCATTTGTTCACGACCGACGTACGGCAGACGCCCGACTTTCCCTCGCCACGCGTAATTTTTTCGGAGATACGATCCGAAGTCGTCTCGACATTTACGACGACGACGACGTATCGTACCTCTTAATGACGATTACGTAGACGCGTAAGTGACGGGTAGACGACTTCGAGATCCAGCGAGAATCGCGTTCGAGCTGGAGAACTATCCGAGTGGAATCGCGAACGTGACGACGAAGAACGATCGTACTCGTCACGACGCCGCGTTCCACCGTTATTTCGGCCGACTCGTAGCATCTTTATGCGTTCGCGGCAGAGGTTTCACCTCCATGCTCGTGTCGCCTCTTCTTCCGGCGATTTTTTTCCAAGGCGACGTAGCCGAATCGTGTCCATTGCGAGCGTCACGATCGCGTAGCCCCTTCTAGCCGTTCCACCGGGGAAAGACACGATCTCGGCTTTTCTTCGTCGAGTCTCTGCTTGTCATTCGCTCAATCGAGCACGGTAAGACGAAGATAGAGTCGCAGTAGTCGAACACAGCAGCCACGACCGAAAGCACGAAGGCTGCCGCCAGTTCCACTGACCCGAAAACGACCCGAGAACGTAATGAATATTTTATCAGGGTGGCAGGCGGCAGGACCAGGCGTTACCGAACCGTCGGATTATACGAGAACGATATATTGGCCGTGGCAATTTTCCTTCCGGAACATAATGGCGGCCGCTCGACTGGAGTCGATCCGCGCTAGTTTCGCCCGCACGGATTCGAACCAATTCAATGGGAATAACTTTCCTCGTCCGCGAACACCTCGTTTATCCTCGATTGTTAGCCGGCGAGCGATGGGGAAAGTTGGGATCGATGTTGGCCCGCTATGAGCATTTTCGTCGTTATTCCTCGTCGTGGAACGATCATGCTTGCGTGCACGCTAGCTCGCTGCGTTACGAGCTATCGTCGTAAAGAGCTATTCAGCGAGTCTGCACCGCGAGAGTTAGAAAATCGTAGTGGGTGGCGATCGTACGAAATGGTTGAATTTACCCTGCGTTTCTTTCCGGGAATTTCGATGTTATCCGAAATCGAATCCGGGTTAGCAAATTCTAACCTGATCGAATGAAAATTGTTAATTTATCGAAGGAAATAATGTACGACGTATATAAATAAAATAGTCAAAAAATATGTTTCCTTTTTTATAAGCGATATAAACGATTGAAACAGCTCTCTTCCTCATAACTCAAGCGTACGGAGAACATTCTCGACGAAAAGAAGCGATCCTTGATCCTCCTATCGTAGGAGCAACAGTAATGCGAAAGTATTTTCTGCATGGAGGACAGAACTTCGTGAAAAATCATACTAAATACATTCATATCATAATAGCTAAGTACAGGGGGTTTTAGAAGATAGGGCGGAGGGATTTAGAATCTCTTGCGAGCCCCACGCTAACCCTTAGACATGCCTTTGGTGTCTCCAGGGGTCTGCGTAAGAATATTTTTCCCTCCCTTTAAAAAAAAAAAAGAAAATGGTCCTCCTGGATTGGAAATCCTCTTTTTGGGCTAGAAAAGAAATGCAGCGAAAATCTCAGGGCTACTAAATAAGGCATGTCGCTTTATCGAGGGATCGCATCGTCAGTCGGGATCAAACGGCATCGAGCCTTATTTTCTCCTGTTCTCGGCGCGCGAAGGTCGGACAAGCATCGCACCCCGGAGTCACGAAGTTGATTCACGGAGAGAGAATCGTACGGACGGCGTGCACGTCGAGGATAAGAGAACCGTGGCAGCTGCGCGAACCGCCGTATCTTTTCGCGTAGCTCGATCGCAAAACGGTTGGCGCTCCTCTAGCCGTCGAGCAGCGCTCAAGGTTTAAACGTCAAATTGTACCGGCTGTACGCGATCATCGTCGTTCCGCACCGCCTGAAGTCTCAATTCCTCCTCGTCGACGTAATCCGCACGCCTTGTGTACTCCTACGACTGCCGCCTATCCACCGCCACGATCGCCACGTATTTCACGGTTTGCAGTGGGATCATTTCAATCGAACGTTATCGAGCCGGAGAAACCATAACGAGCCTAAGCGGGCTGACCGTGTCGATCGACGCTGGAATGGCTTGCGTGCGATACCGCTCGGTCTTTCGTCCGCGTCTGACAGACATTATCGAAATGCCCGTCGAGTACCGATCGATTTTAAAGCTCGTCGAGTTAAATCGCCGTGATGTCGGTCGTTCTTGCGATAGCGGACGCGTATATCGTGCGAGAATTTCGCTGAGCGAGATCGAATCAGCCATTCGCGCTTACTGCAAATTTTCCCATTCCACTAAATCGTGGCTTTGCCCTACGGTATGATGTTTCTTGATGTCTCGGCAATTGTATTTTTTTTATTCTTTGTTCATTTTGTATGAATTTTCGAAACTCGAATTTGTTCGAATCGAACGGTGAAAGGAAATTTTCGTATCGCTCGTTACTTCGATGTATCTTTGTTACTTTATTTTTCGACATCTGTATATAATTACGATATATAATCCTATCGAAACGAATACACATATTTTAATGGAAATACGTCGATTCTCTATAAAGTTACAAATACGAGAAATAATTTCTAAAAAATACTCGATATTAATAAGAGGCAATTATTTAGTTTATTTAGCAGAAATGTTTACTATTTCGTAGCTTTATTATTTAGAAAGGATTATTAGTAGGAATATCGAACGGTTCGAAATTCTCCGATTTTCCTATCTCGAGACGCAGAAGAACGAGGAAACCTTCGCGGGAAGGAAGAGCTCAAACAACAATTCCACGAAGCGTGTCCCCTTGTTCAGCAACAGTGCCGTCACCTTGAAAATTAGCCACCAACGTGTCGCAAACACATTTATTAATGTTTACTGGACAATACAATTTCTATTATTACTAACAATAACGTCGAAATGCAGTGTTCGAAAGAGTCAATCTCACACTTGAGACGAAACTATAATATTTGACGGAACTTTCCGGTAGACCTAACATTTACATTACGGAGCTTTTCGATTCGAAAAATTATCCCTGAAAACAGATATTCAAAAAACTGATACCTTCGATTAAATGTCTAATCGCGATACATTTAATTAAACTCATTTTTACGACTTCCAATTTAGCGAGGGTCGAACGAAGCTCATCGAAAACTCGACGTCGCACTTACCTCGCGAGAGATCGACACTCTCGAGGCCCGTAGAAAACAGGTGCTCCCGATACGATTCCTTCAAAAGTCAATATCTTCCTGCACGCACGATCCTCTTCTTCGCGTTCAAGCGCGAATTCCGAAACACCCCGTATACGTACGCGTTCGTACACGGACTTACGCTTTCTAACGCAAGCGACGGAGCCGTAAGACGCGTATGTTTATGTCGTTGCCGGAACGACGCGTTTGCCTTCTCCTCCGGCGCGTTAAGCGCGTAAGCGTTACGCGGCTCGAAGCGTCGTAACTATACGCGTACGCACGCACGATCCGCATTGTAGCCTCTCGCATGCACGCGGACACTCGTCTCGTTATTGTCCCGCGATTACGCTCGCGGTCCATTATCGCGCGGCCGAAAGGCGATTTCGATGCGCTGTTTATCGTCCGACCGGCCGCGACACCAGGAGGAAATTAAGGCCCCACCACCCGAAAGAAAATCCCCGTGGAAACTGGTACCCACGATCGACTCGAGTTTCTTTGCGATTCCTTCGTCCCCTCTCCCTCCCTTCCCTCCTTTTTTTTATCATTTTCCCAAGTATCGCTCGATTTGTATCGAGTGTCAGTCGTATTGGCGCGTCCACGATCTTACGGTTATGCGCGCATCCGTCCTGGTCGTTCCTAAGGAGGACGAGAAGAAACTCGCGAAAATATCGTTGCGATTCGCACGATACGAATTGCGCGTCGCGTAAAGAGGCTTGAGCGACGCGTCGAAGCACTCGTGCGCATAGAACGTCAAGCGGAAAAGCTTCGTCGTCCTTGACGCGAGAGTATCCTGCCGCGTATTCCTCGAGGACGGTTCTCGATGCGATGCGATCCCGCGCCTCGATGCTCTCGCCGGCTCTCGACGTTGATTTCGTTACTAACCAGAGTGATTTAACCAGAGAGGACGACGCTCGGACGATTTTTCGGTTATTTCGAGTCTGATTATTATCGGTGTTCTCTCAGGCGCGGTGGTGACTTGCTTTTCTATCAGGTCGAAAGTTTTTTCTGACACGTCGAACATCGCTACGATCGTTGTTCGTGAACGTCCTTCACGCGGTCTGGATGGAATTCGATAACGTATTAGGTCTATCGGAAAGTGTTTGATGGAAATGATTTCGTCCAGTAAATATTAATTAATTTACAGTGAATATTATTAACGTAATACTCGTGAAGATTGATTTCAGTCCTAAGAAATCAGCAAAAATAATACAATAAACCATGAGTTTTCGTGTTAGGATCTTAAACATTTTATTTTATAAAGATAGCACATGTATCCTACCAAGTGTATCGATATCTTCAAACGATAATCATCGAATCCTTCTCCGGTAATTATATGTACCAATCTTACAACGTTGGAAAATTCGGTCGTATTAGGGAGAACAGGATCCTTGTTTTTAATATATTCTGGCCAAACAGCTTCCCAACATGCATTCAAAGTCGATGGTCGAAAATTATTTCATATCAATGACTGTAAGTGTTTCATCGTTCATTTTGTCCAAAACGTATTGAAATGTTCGCTTTACCTACTACGTTTGAAATATCGCAAATATACCTTGATGTAACGGATGTGTCAAGGATGTACTATCAGGCGGCAGAAAACAAAATTGCACGTTCGTATTAAATGAAAATCGTGTAAAAGCAGAATTGGGTGGATGGAAAATATATTAGTTTCTTTCAATTAAAAAATGAACAGATTTAACAATTCAGAATGTCATTGCTGACGAGTAACATCGATCATTCGACGAGTGTACAGCTACGAACGCAGAGGAACGTGGAAGACGTTCGCGTTCGACTGGAACTTCCACCGAAACCCATTTCGCTCGATCGTGTAACGATCGCGGCGCTCGCATTCGTCCTAACGAATATTCGCTAATAAAGCATGCGCGTCCGAAAGCTCTTATCGCACGGCGGATCGTGAAAGGAACCTTCTACTTTCGCTCTTTAGCATAGGAGAATTTCAATGACGAGCGAACGGTGGAGTCGCTCACGGAAATAGCGACGGCGGTGCCATTACGCGCGACGTAGAAATCGTGACCTCGAATATTCATCGAAATATTACAATAGGTCGAGGGAGCGTCAAATTTATAACGCATAAATAGCGAAGGAGGCGAAGGGGACGAGATTCGAGCGAATCGAGTCGAGCGACTCGACGTCGCGTAACTCCGCGCGATCGAGGAACCACTCGTCTCGGCGAAACGCGACAACGACGACGGTATTGGCGGGATAATTTAATACGGCGTTTCAACTTCTACAATCCGAAATGATTATAATCTTCGACGATATCGTATGGAGCCGATCGGGAAAAATCTAACGTCGGATACCTGTAATCTCGACGACTTTGTACGGCCAATGCGCCACGTAAAAAATAAACAGCGAGACGATCGTCCGTTCGTTTCGAACGATCAGAAGCGTTAAGATCGCGCTTTACACGAGTGTGACCCCGACTGTGTAATTATAGGACGCGGCGATAAGAGAGGCCTCGGATTCATAGTTTGACAGTAAATATATGCACGCCCACTTTACTCCGACTCGTCGTCGTCGTCGTCGTCCTCTTCGTCCTCGTCTTTCCTCCTCCCATTCCCTCCCTCTTTCTTCGTGCGCAACGTTAAAGCGCATGCCGGCACGCTTCGCGCAAAAAGTTTCGTACTCGCCGACTTGTTAAAGGGGAGGAGTATCCCGCGCTCGTATCCGTGGTCACCAGTATTAACCGTCCTAAATTATAATTCTCTCTTACTCGTGCGCGAGCTAATTGCTCCTTGCTATACTCGGAGCCATTTTTACTATTTTCGTAGCTACGTTAGTTTCTTTCCCGCGGACTTCGTCTCGGTTACACTGCGATCGTGAACCCCTTTACGAGCGATTCCACGGCGATTCCTCTTCCATCGAGCGACCTTCGTGCTCGACACTTTCTACTAGGTTCGAGCATACGAAATGCCGGGTTTTCCTTACCCGTGAACGTTTGTCTCCCTGTTTTCGTTATGCCTTTGTTTTTGGTATATTCTTCTTTTAGAGTCGTACTGTCCATTGCCAGAGTCGCATTTCAACAAAGAAGATTTTCTCAAAAGTGTTCCATTTTGTTATTTGTTTTAAATTGCGAAATTAAATGAATTAAAGTACAAAATTTTACAGCACCCAGCTTATACACCGGATCTTCCGCCGAACAGTTTTTACAGGCTAAACAGTATGAAAATGAAGACAGTCAGAAATATTTCATATCAGAGTTTATTAAAGATCAAAATTTCTTTAAGACTTTCTATGCATTGAAATCTCGTTGGGAAAAGCGTATTGAAGCAAATGAAAAATATTTTGACTAAATAAACATCTATCGAAGAAAGATATGCAGCTTTATACATATATTGACTTAAAAACCCGACATTTCATACGCACCAACCTAATATAATTAATATCTATCAACTTCCTAATTTCATTGTCCGTCTTTTTTCCTTCTTCTTATTCGGTGTCGTCGCTATTGGTCTTCCCTTCGAGACACGGAAAATATCGTCGTGCGTTCGTCGGTCGACGCGTAAACCGAGGAAAGTTCCGATGCGCAATTTAGCGAGGAGGAAGGTGCGCGCGGTGCGCTCTCGACGGCGATGTCCCTAGCGCGATACTCGGTGAATATGTATAATGAGGTAAGAGAAAGGAGAGCGAAGGGGGAACGGAGGGTGGCGGACGAGATAGGGAAAGAGATAGAGAGAGACAGCGAGAAGAAAGACGAGGAGGAAAAAGAGACGCTAAAGGACGAAGAAGAGAGAAGAAGGAAGGCAGACAATACTACTCAAGGACAGGCGGTATTCAAATGCGATCGTCGTTGCCGCTGCCTGCGCGGAGAAAAACATTTTTGTAGACTACCATGGCTGCGGGACAACCGAGACTTTTTCCCCTTCGTAGGCGCGCGCGCTCTCGTCCTCTTCCACTCTTTCTTCCTCTCTTTCTCGTAGCGTCTTCTGCTCTTAAGCTTGCTCGGTCTCCCCCTTCACCCGAAGCCGCCGCCGCCGCCCCTTTCTCGTATCTCTTCTACCGCCTCCTCGAACGTCGCTCGGCCTTCTCCTCGACGTGCCTCCTCCGCGCAAGAAGAGACGGTCCCTGGCCGTATATCACTGCACTTTACTACTCATTGTCGGAAAATATAGTAGCACGGTGACGCGCGTTCAGCGGTCTAGGTTGGTCCTGAAAGAGCATGCGTCAGTGTATATGAGTGTGTGTGTGAGAGAGAGAGAGAGAGAAGGGCGGCAACGCAAACGAAACGCGATTTCAAACTGGAGGATCGTCAAGATTTATTAATGATACCAGAACGAAGGAAGCTCCATCAACGTCGAAGCACTCATTACCGATTATCATCGAGCGGCGCGCCGTACTCGTGCGAAAACGCGCACAGTCGATCGCTTTCGTTCGCGATCGAGCCGAGGGACGAGAGCGACACGATTTTCACGATAGATCAGAACGGACGAATTCCTATCCGAAAATCGCGAGCGGGCGACCTCGATTCTCGTGGTCGTTGTCGTGGTCGTTAAGCGAATCGATTTTCTCACGTAAAGCATCGCGATGGTAGCGAAGCACCGGGGGATCGACCGTACCCGTTCGCATTCCTCCCAAATTATCTGGGCGATCGAAGATATCCGGTCCCTTGTTGGCATCATTAGCGTGAGATCGTGTGACGTAACGAGCCAATCAGTGTCCCGACCGTCGGAGTAATGATCGTGTAGCGAAGAGGTATTAGCATCGTGAACGGACGGACGATACCGTTAAACAAAACCTTGCCCGGTGACCTTTGCCCAAGCCGGAGAGAGAGAGAGAGAGAGAGAGAGAGAATCGCGGGGAGGAATCGATGACGAGGACGATCCCGTCGACTCCGAAGAGCCAGCGTAGGCCTTCCGTTCCGGACCTTTTCTTTTCCTTTCTTTTTCTTCTTTGTTTTTTCAGTCGAACTCTTTCGGCTCGTCGTGGAGCGTCTTCCACGCCGCGAATCTTCCTTCTCCCCCTTTCTCGAGCCCCCGTCTCGTCGGACGGAGGCACTTAGAAAGGAGAACGAGCGATCCCGTGCAAATCCTACCGCGCGACCTTTGTCTTCGCCTTGGCAAAAAGCGATGAACTTGATCGATGACCAGAACGAACGCTCGTGGTTTCTATCCCATCGACTCTTCTCCTCGTGACGCTTTATTTTCTACGATCGGACCGGCTACGTGCACGTCGAACCGGTGATCGACGATCGACCGATCGCCTTTTATTTTTCTCTTGCTACTCTACCGCCTCGATCTTTCCGCCCTCGCGAAATTAGATCGACATTTAGCGATATTCTCTCGATCGAAGGTAACGCCTCGCGTCGATTTTTCTTTACTTTCTTCGTCTTCGCGCTGATTAAATCGACTCGAATCGCTTTGAAATTCGCCTCGTACGAACGAAAAATCGTCGTCAAGAAGGAGAAATAAATCGTAAACGATAGAGCGATCGTTTTTTATTTTTATCTCGCTTTTTTATCGCTTCGCGAAATTAGATCGACGGTTAGCGATATTTTCTCGATCGAAGGAAATCCCTCGTATCGTCGCTGATTTTTCTTTACTTTCGTCATCTTCGCGTTAATTAAATCGATTTCAATCGCTTTGTAATTCGCCTCGAACGAAGGAAAAGTCGACATCGAGAAGGAGAAATAAATCGTAAACGATGGATCGATCGTTTTTTATTTTTCTATTGCTTTTCTTCCGCCTCCTTTTCATCCTCGAGAAATTAAATCGGCACTTAGCGATGTTCTCTCGATCGAAGGAAAAGCTTTACATCCTCGCCGATTTTTCTTTACTTTCTTCATCTCCGCGTTAATTATATCGACTCGAATCACTTTGTAATTCGCCTCGAACGAAGGAAGAAACTCCGCGAGGAAGGAGAGGCGGAACTTCCTAGTTTCTTCTCGCGGGTCTCGCCTCCTCCCTTCCCTGCGAAGGCCGCCGTGGGCTCGACTCCGATAGAACGATCCTCGTCTCGCGAAATTAGCTTAACCATCGTCAAGCTCGAATCACGTCAACGACGTGGGTATGAATTACGATTCGACGAGGACGCGAGGCTATTAGCGCGCGTAATTCCATTACGGTTTTCTCGTCTTAGCGAGACGCAAGGCGCGACTATAAAGAGAGGAAGGTGGACCGGCCAGGCGGTAATGGAATATTAATATTCTACAGCGCTCGTGGACGTCGCGAATCGACCACACGCGCGCGCACGCACACGCACTCCTTCACGAACGACGATGAATACCAGCACAAGCGTCGTTGGACCATCCTACCTCTCCAGGATAATCTACGGGAGTAAATACCGAAGGAATCGCTTCCGTACGGCGACAACGCGCCATCCTCGCTCTACCACCGCTCTTCCTTTCGTCCTTCTCGTTTGCTCAACGCGCGATCTAACCTCGCTCCTTCTTCGCGCCTTCCCTCCTTCGCCTCTTCGTAATTACCAATCCGACGTGTACTTTATTACCCTCCAGCAGTCCTGCGTGCCTAAAATCCTTCTTTCGCCGTCGCGGCCGCGCGACGTTCGTAACGTCGATACGACCGGAAGGACTCCGCCTCGGGATAAGCAATCTACTCTTTCGTTCTTTCCTTTCTTCCTTCGTTCGTTCTTTCTTTTTTTTTTTTTTTTTTTTTTTC
>JAITYT010000541.1:1249859-1265265 GCA_025433975.1 Liostenogaster flavolineata
GAACGATGATAAACACTATCGAGACCTTTATTGGACCATTCTTTCTCTCCAGGATAATTTACGGAAGTAAATATCGATGGAATCCCTTCCGGACGGCGATATCGCGTCATTCTCGCTAATACGACCTCTCCTTTCGTCCTTCTTCGATCTCTAAGTGCATATATAAAACTGCACATCCTTTTTCAGAAGCTGTTAATTTAGTCAAAATATGTACCATTTCCTTCGATAAACATTTCCCAAGAAGATTTTAATGCAAAGATACCCGTCTTAATGAAATTCTGATCTTTAGAATCGATAAACTTTGGTATGAAATTTTTCTGACTGTCTTAATTTTCATACCGTTTAAATCGTACAAAATGTTCTATGTGTTTAAAAAATGAAAGTCTTTGGCGGAAGATCTGGTGAATAAACTGGGTACTGCAAAATTTCATATTTCAATTCATTTAATTTCGCAATTGTTTTGTACGACGCTCGGTCAACTTTCATTCCGGTAGCAAATTTCCTTGTAGATGCAGTTGGATTCGTTTTCACCAATGCTTTCACAGCATCATTTTTCACAGACGTTTGGGTCTTCCACGCGGTTCATTTAGTAGGGAAAAATCATCGGACCGATATTTTTCAAACCAACGCTGCACACTTCGATCGTTAAAGGTATTCTCCTCAAACGCCTGTTTTATATCGCGAGCAGCTTTTGCAGCACTATTACCAAGTTTATGCTCGTATAAAAAAATTACACGAATATCGGTCGAATTCATATCATTACGAAATTCGAAACAAATAACGAAATGGAACACTTTTGAGAAAATCTTCTTTCTTGAGATGCGACTCTGGCAATGGACAGCACGACTATAAACGAGAATATAACAAAAACAAAAGTTTAAAGAAAATCCGACATTTCATATGCACCAACCTAATAGCCTCACTCCTCGTAATTACCAATCCGGAATACTTTATTATCCTCCGGCATTCGTGTCTACCTAAAATCCATTTTTCTCCGTCACAGACGCGCCATCATCTAACGTCGATACGGAAGAACTCCGCCTCGAGATAAGGAAATCTTTCTCTCCTTCCTTCCTTCGGTCGTTCGTTGCCGAGTGCACGAATTCGTGGCACGTAGGGGAAGAGCACCGCGTGAAAGCCGAGTCACGGGCGTCGATCACGATCGATAAGAAGCCGAAAAACACGCGGGAGAACGGTCCACGGTGTGCACGCGGAAAGAACCTCTCGGGACGACAGTGGGGGCATTGTCCTGGTCGGCCGTGCGTGTGCCCTTCCTGTCGCGTCGTCGTTGTCGTCGTGGGTATTCAAAGGCGACCGACGGCGAATTTAGCTAAATAATACGTACCGTGGCCTCGTTATAATGCGAGCATTATGCGCCTCGACCGTACGAGGCTCGTCCACTCGCGCGGCGTCTTTGCTCCTTTCGAAGGTAGCGCCGAGCCGGAGTTTACCGAGACGCTCTTCGTCGTCGTCGTCGCCGTCTCGGAGGACCTCTTGACTTTTGGACGAGCGAGACGATCAATATTGACCGACCGGCGAAACTTTCGCTCTCGTTTCGCCGAACGAACCTCCTCGGAACGTCCTGTCAGGACTCGGCCGAAAGGTAGGATTTATCGAGCTGGGAGAAAAGAGGAGAGCGTCGAGTGGCTGCCGCCGCGTGGCAAAAAAGGAAATACTCTTCTCGTCCAGTGAATCTATTTTATTTCGTCGAGGCCGGACTCGTTTCGTCCGCGAAACTAACGGTTCTGACTCTCTTTCGGATCTTCGCGCGTGTCTAGGAAACGATCGAATTTGTATGAATCTTCTATCGAGTGAACGGAGTAAGTGCGATCGAGTAAATTCAACGCGTTTCACGTTCTATCGCGTAGACGGATACTGTTGCAAAAAATAAATCGTGGATACTTAATTATCAGCGAAAACGACGATTTTCACGTACACGATCGTTGCTCGATGAATTATCGAGGGAATTAGCATCTCGAGCACCCGGTCGTGTCGTCGACGTACGAATGGTAATCGAGCGGAATGATTCCGCCTGGAATTCGCTCGAGCACGACGTCATTACGAGAGGCACGACGCGTTTAACAACCAATAAATTCATAAGGAGAAATAGCGGAATCCTCGTTTCTTGTCGGAGCGCTCCTCGATAGGATTGGTTTCTTTCTCGAGAGCTAGTCGTCACCGAGCATCGTAGTGTGACATGGCCGGTGCTGCGGCGTTCGAGGGACGAAATCGGCGAGATCGGCGGGAATGGCGTCGCGCCGGAAGAGACACCGAGGCACCCTAACGACCGGTAAATTAATAAGAAGAAAAGGCAAGGTTCTCTTGGCCGTGACAGAAGAAGAGGTCCAACTTTGCGACGCGAGATACGGAGAAGGATGCAAAGCGACTGTCGGACGCGACCGAGGAAAAACGTACGCTTGTTGCGGCGATGTGACGAAGCGAGAGGAGAAAGAAGATAGCGGTGATGGCGCTTTGGAGGGGGTAGATCGTCGGAGGGAAGAGTGGGAGGACGAGGGAGAGACGGTGAACGGAAAGGGAGCGAAAAAGGAGAACGGACAGAAGAAACGACGACGATGAGAGGAAGGGAGAAAGAGAAAGAGAAAGAGAGAAGATGGTGGACGAGGAAAACAAGAAGAACGAGAGACTCTCGCGAAGCGAGCCACACAAAACTCGAAGAGCCGGCGAGCGAGACGAAGAGTAAGAGGGACGAGAACCAGCCCAAGTCCAGGCCATCGAGGCACGAAAAGGTGTAGGGCGCACGTATACAGGGTGCTCCGTGAAATCGTACGCTTTCGGACTTCTCGTCGGTCTAGTCGATGATTCGTACACGATGTGAATTGAAACTCGAGCTATTGGTCGTATAATCGAGGTTTCGCTGTTCATTAATTTTTTTCCGAGGTAAGTCACGTTTCATGGATATGATGAAATCGTGTGCTTCGGACTTCTCATCCATTTAGTCGATAATTCGTGGAATGCGAATTGATTTCGAACAATTAGTCGTGGCATTGACTTTCCGATGTTCATTAATTTTTTTCTGAGCTAAAACACGTTTCATGGATGTCGTGGAATCGTGTACGTCGAACTTCTCGTCCGTCTAGTCTGTAATTCGTGGACGATGCGAATTGAAACGCCTCTCGAGCGTTTCGTCGTAACATCGACTTTCCGCTATCCGTTTCCCTTTTTTCCACGGCAAGAAACGTTTCGTAGATAACACGGAAGCGTCGCTTCGTTTATGACGCACTTTACTCCGTTCTTCGTATCTTGGGAAGTCGTTCTTGGATTCGTTTCGCATCGAGCCGATCGAATCATGGAGGCGTCTCTTTACCGGCGTATCGTCCAATCGTAAATTTGAGTTTAATAAGCCGTACAACGATGCACGATACCAAAGACGACCACAACCACCACGACGACGACGAATCCTTCAAGGTCGATCTTCCGGGAGCGCGATCGACGCTCGAAATCGTACGACGTTCACCGACAAAAACTTGAACGAAGCGTTTTATTTTTGGGCGAGGCGACGTTACGGCTACGCTACTGCCACGGAACAATGCTTCTCGTCGACAGCGTGCGCTCGGGTTCCGGGCCTCCGCCGTGGGCCCAACAACATCGCCAAATAAACTAGAACGACTCGCGCACGGAACGAAACGCCGCAAAAAGAGAATTGGACCCGGTGGAGCTGGCAGAGCGCATACAAATGCATTGCTTAGTGCGCCGTCGAGTTCATGGTTAAACGAATACGCGAGTGTGACTCCCCTGTCGAAGGATAAGCGATCGCGTCCGTTCGAAGATCAAAGCGTAATTAAAAGAAACCTTTGGTAAGCCAACGTCTGTTCGGCGTTGCGAGGCAAGTTTCGAAGCTTAAAGATTTGCGAGAGGACTAAGGAATCAATCCGTAATACGTATGGATGGAACATTTCGAGAAATTTCTCGAATGAGCATTTTGAGAGAAAATGTTTCGTTAAGGGTCTAAGGGGAAAGAAAGGGATAGGCAAGCGGTTGAAAGAACCGAGCGAAGAGAAAATGTTCAGACGTTGCACAGAAATGTTGCGAAGTTGTATTCTTTGTCTATACTTTAAATAAACGCATCATATCGATTATTGCGTATTGTCTAGCTCGATACTCAACTTTTAGAGGAAAGATTATAAAACTACCCTTATTCATCAACTAACTATTAACATTCTATAATATATAATATTAATAGGAGGCGCTAGATAAGAATGGTCTTCCACCAAAATCCAACACTCAAAGACTGTTAAACCAACCTCGAGAAGGCTGCACGAAGTACATCTTCTAGACAAACGTCCTGTAATTTTGCCGAATCAAGGATGAAGGCGATAGGGGAAAGAATGACGGTGATAGATGAGTGAACGAATGGACGGACGGACGGACGGACGAATGGATGAATAAGTAAATAAATAATCGAGCAAGAAACTGTACAACATGCCAGAGGTCCTAACTCGGAAGCAATGCCTATCTAAGGGAAATAAAAAAAATTCGTAACTATTACTTAATTATGTAATTAAGAATTCATCACGAGAAGAGTCAAATTCCGTATCGAGGTGAATTTTGATCGACTGATACGAGGGTCACTATTTATCCACTGTCTAAGGATAAGCGACCAGGTCCGTTCGAAGAACAAAGCGCAATTAAAAAAGTAGCTTCTTTGATTCTCCTCAGAATTAATCATAACGTAAAGGCGGAGCACACCTGCCGCGTCACGAGTCGAATTTCGCATCGACGCGAATCGGCTAACGTGGTACAGGAAGTCTCGAAGGTGGACGTTCGTTAGCAAGGAGAGGAAATTTCGCGAGTGCACCCGTCGATAATGCGCGCAGGTCCCGCGGGAGCGGCGCGACGCGAGGCGACGAGCAAAAACGAAGCAACGGAAAAAAGCCGAAGAGATAACAAACGGCAGCGCGGGTTGGGGGGAGGGTGGGGCGCGGTCACCGAGCGGCCCGAGGGCCTGGCTGAACCGGAATTTTATACAGTGGCGTAACACGCCGGGATAATACTCCCCGTTGCAATCACGAAACTCCATCGAACTCTCGATGCTCTCCGTTTCTTTCCTCCTCCTCCTCCTCCTCCTCCTCCCACCACCCGCTCATCCACCTTCGCCATGGCGCGTCCAGCGGTTCCCTCGCCACGCGAGGCTCTCCTTCGACGCGAGGTCGAGATCTCGTGCTCCGATTGTCCCGATCGTCGACGACTCGGTGGACCGTACGATCCTCTCTTATCAACGGACTGCCCTATCCCCCACTACCCCTCGTACTCCGTCCCATCGCCGGTCAATTAAGTAAGCTGCGTTACGCGGCTAATTAATTTCAGCGCAATTAATTAGGCGCATCTCGGCGAATCGCTAAGTACGTTTGCTTGTATTGAGTCTTTAAAGTACACAAACGTCGAACTTAAGGTACGTGTCCGCCGCTTGTTAAATTAGTATGGAAATTACGGCGCGTCTCGCTCGTACGATTCCGTTAACGATCGTGATCGGTAAAGCGTGCGTGCGGTAATACGATTATTATCGGCGCTACGTTCGTCCGAGGAGGAGAAGACACGTCGGACGAACGAGCCGGAGAACGAGTCGACCTCTCGAGCGATAAGGACCATACGATTCTTGTTCGCTTCGCTCTTTGTCCGCCTCTCTTTTCTTCCCTCCCTCTCTCCGAGCTCGGATCGCGCAGCCTCCAAGGAGTCGGCGACCGACTCGAGCCGGACCGCGCTGAGAAGACAAAGGGACGACGACGTTGCCGATAAGGAAGGGACGAACGCCGCGATGCGAAAAGAGAGAGGACGCTCCGCGCGGTGCCGTCCCCTACCGGCGATGGCCAGAAGCATCGATGACCTTGCCAAGGTCACCGCGTCCTAACTACACACCGACCCTTGCCTTCCCCTTCTCCGTCGTCCTCTCTCTCTCTCTCTGTATCCGTCTCTGTCTCCGTCTCTCCATTTCCCTCTCTTTCTCACCGACGGTCGGTCGCTCGTCCTACGGGGGCCCTTATTATTATAAAGCACTCGCTCTGATTACCCCGGAGGCCGGTGTGCCATTCATGCGGCTCTTGGTTCCCTCCCCACCCTCCTCCTGCACCGCCTCTTTATTTTCCCTCCTCTTTCTTTCTCTCTCCCGCCCTTTCTCCGTCGGCTTTGCCTTTTTTTATTCCTTGGTTGGACGCACGAAAGCCCTTCGTCCTCGGCTTTCGCCGCTGTCGGCTCGATACCGAAATCGAAACCAGAGGGCCGAGGCCATTATCGCGACCGCTCCATTGTCCGCGTCGTTCCGGCGAGGAACGCCGCGACGTCACCCCGCGTCCTCGTTCTATTATCCTCGCTTTCGCGCCTCCGATGCGATTCTCCCTTTATCTTGGCGCGAACACGCTCGGATGGGCCCTTTATGGCCTCGACCCTGTAGAAGCGCGCGCTATTGCCCTCGGCTCTTGTGCTCGGCTGCCTCCTTCCTTATCGCGGCATGCTTTTGACAATTTCTCGGTCGTGGAAACGAGCCTTCCAGGTATCCTTTTCCTCCTCTTCGTTCTAAAAGTTCCGAAACAACGACTCGCGTCGATATCTAAGCTTTCTTTTCTAGTTTTGTCTTTTCTCTCTCTCTCCCTCTCTTTATTCGCAGGCGTGAATTAACCTCTGGAAAACAATGCGCCACTATAGTGGCATTCGCGGATGTCGTATTATATTACTATTTACTATTTTTATTTTACTGTATCGAGCTCGACTAAGAGCCCATTTACAGAGTTAGCGAATATCCACTATACAGAAGACTGCAGGATATGTATTTTATCTAAGATTTAACAACTTGTCTTATTGAATGTGGTCCGCCTATGTTCGGAAGGGCGGCATCTTGTGGGTGAGTTTTTAACCTACAAGCGAACGATCAGTTTTAATGACATACAGTCATATATATTATGTAGTTTTTGTTTTTGGCACGCCGGTGTGTGCGTATCGCGCGCACAGCGCATTGTTTATACAAACTTAAAGCTAAAGAAAAGAAAGTAATAATGCGCTGATTCTTTCAGCCTATCCGGAAAACATTTTCCTTCCTTCTGTAAGTTCACAAAATCTGAAGAAGTGTTATAAAATCGTAATGTCGTTCAATGATCGTGACGCGCGTCTATGTGTCGTACAATCCTTTGAAGCAAACCATACTCGATTGTATTATTAATAATTAAAAGAAATTATTAAAGTCTAAGAGGCCAGCCTCTGGGCTACTGACCAGAACGCCTATAGGCGCTTATCCCATTGTGGTCGCTCTCATGCACACGGAATTAACTCGATCGAACTAACCAGGACATCTCCGTTGTTACAGGGGAAAATCGGTCGAATCGCAAGGAGCCAACGACAGCTTCGTCGTAAGAGGAGGTGCTGGAGGTGCAGGAGGAGCGGGAGGAGCAGGAGTTGGAGGTGGAGGTGGAGGAGGTGGTGGTGGTGGCGGCGGCGGCGGCGGTGGTGGCATTGGAAAATGGCTGCGAGAGCATTTGGGTGGCGGCTCGAAGGGAAGTCACGACATCGATTGCGCGCTTCCGGTGAAAACGGGCGCCGGAAGTCACGGGGACGTGGTGGTGGTGGTCGGTTCCGACGACAAGAATTTCGTCGGTAGGACGATCTACGCGTCGCAGAATCTGTATTGCAGTTTGCCGAGGGAACGAGGCCGCCATGCTAAGAACGCGAGCCGAAAGGCCGGTCACGGCGGTTCTTCCTCCTCGTCCTCGTCCTCCTCCTCATCCTCCTCCTTATCCTCCTCTTCTTCTTCGGGCGTTGCTGCCGCTGGCACAGCAGTCGCCGCCGCCGTCGCCGTCGCCGCTTCTTCTTCTTCTTCTTCTTCCTCCTCTGCTTCTTCTTCTTCTTCTTCTTCTTCTTCGAAGGCTCAAGGTCACGATAGGGCCCGATCGAACTGCGCGTCGCAGCGCGATAAGTCCGGCTCGGGCGACCTTGGCTGCTTGACGAGAGGCGGACCGATCTACGGCAGCGAGGGAAAGAGCTCGAGGAAGCGAAATCGCGATCGTCGAAGGCACTCCCTCAACGAGACCCACGAGCAAGGTCGTCAACGTCGAAGAAGGTGAGCGAACTGAAACCTCTAGCTACGTAGAGAGAAGTAACCGATTCGAGCGTCCTCTCTCCTCACGGAGCCGCGACCTTTCCGACCTTTGCGGCTCGACCTCGCGTTCTTCCGGAGTGCTTCGATTTCGAACGCGTCGCTTTACGAGCGGATCGCTTCTCTTTCGATCATCGACTATGGGAACCAAGGAAACCTCCACCGTGTGAACGACGTCGTCGTTGTTGATAACGTTCTTTTCATCGTTCATGTCGTCCTCATCGCCGTCGATAAAGTTGTCATCGTTGTCGATCACGTCATTTTCACCGTCGATGTTATCGATGTCGATGTCGTCGTTATCATTAACGTCATCGTCGTCGTCATCATCATCATCATCATCATCATCGTTGCCGTCGTTTTTGACGACGTCGTTTTCATCGACGATGTTGTTGATGTTAACGTCGTTGTCATCATTATCATCGTCGTCATTGTCGTCGTCGTCATCGTCGTTGTTATCGTTTTAGATGTCGTCGTTTTCGTATTCGATGACGTCGTCGTCGTCGCGACATCGAACGGTACGCGTGCCTCGATTCCATCGGTCCGATAACGTTCCATCGCGCGGCGCGTGATCATTTTTCTCCGCCGATTCCGTCGCGACGTTTATCGCGTATGTCGTGTTTAACGAGTACCGCGGATCTGCAATGCATGATGCATGGACTCGACTCAACTTTCACAGTTAATCGCGAAGAAAAAGGCCGGAATACCGCGGCACGACGCGAGAATGCGACGGAATCGCTCGAAACGGGCGCGTTGTTAACGCGGAACGGTAGAGACGTCCTTCGTCCCGCTTACCGTTAGTCAAGGCAGTTCCTTCGCGAGTTTTTGATGCGTTCGGAGCAAAAAGGCCAAGAACGTGGAAAAGAATGTTACACGCGAATCGATGCGAACCCGTGAGAGACCAAGAAAGAGAGAGAAATAGAGAGGAAGGACGCTAGATGAACGATACTTCTCAATTAGAATCGATTTCTAACGGTAAAAGAATGATTTTTATCAAAAGCAAGCATCAATGCGCGATACTCGCTTCTCATCGATCTTTTGCGACCTCATTTTTTGCTGCATTCATTCGCTACGCATTCAGACAGCACAAGCACGTGTATCTCGAGAGTGCTTTTTGTTCTTCGCGTATGAATTTTGTTTCACGATGATTTGGCACTTGATTGGGACGAGATCGATGTCGGTCACAACCAGGTGCAATTTCGACGTTTATCGCGAAGCCTTATCATTTCTTTTTCTCGTCATAATCCGGATGACGAATCGTTTGATCTATTCTACGATGACAAACGAGATCGATAACATCGCGAGAGAATAACGACGTGGATAATCGGAAAAAGGCATCGACCGATCGAACGTTTCCTCCTGGTAAGGACGCACGGTAAATAACGGAGTCGTGGAAGCTGCGTTGCGAGGAAAAATCGTGGTCGATGAAACGACCGCAGCGCGTAACGGCCTTTTCGAGCGGCGATCGTTTTGCATCATCGGTTACGACCGTGAAAGTGGCGAGCGTCGGCGCTGGTCGGACGCGTATTTCACGCGTTAGAGCAGCGCCTCTCTAGAAGCGCGTATTCTGCTGACTGTTCAAGATCTACGTGTCGTTTTATAATCGAGGAGGCAACGATCTTTGGCGCAATTAGCGCAGGTCGTTCGAAACTCGCGTACGCGAGCTGCTGGTAAAGTAGCGACGCGTCGTTTGCCGCGAAGCTTGTCTCCGATAAACCGCGTAATTTCGAGCGACTCTCACTTACTCAACCGTGGTAAACCGCTGGCCATCGAACGATCGAACGAACGACCGACGTCGATCGCTGTATCTCGCATCTGGCAAACCGACGTACGAACGATATTGTCGTCCGAGTCGACCACGTACGATCGAGAAACGCGTGGAACGCCTGGGTATCTCGTTAAATTTCTACGTCTCGAAATCTCGTGGTATTCCATCCATAACCGTCGAGTTAAGTCTTTTAGCCACGTGCGTTGAAACAAATTATTATCGATTTATTTAAAATCAAATAAATTATTATTAATTTATCATTAGTTTATTACGCCTACCGGAAAGTTCCGTCAAGTAATTTCGTCTCAAGTTTCCGTCTCTTTCGAGGTGCTTAATAATGATGGAAATTATAATATATCGTCCGGTAAATATTAATACATCTAATAAATTAGTTTTCTTTAATTCGATCGAATGCCATTTGGAGGAAAATTTAGCGACGCGTCGCGCGATTTCTCGTCTTATTCCACGCACGAACGAATCTATGCGACGCGAACGTCGCGATTTTGTACTCAGCTTCGCCTAGAATCTTCCTAAAACAAGATCGCTTCGACGACTCCTCGCCAACGTACGCGAGAGTTCTTTATGCACGCCTATCGATCTAAACGACAGTCCAATTCGTCTTCGCCTCTTCGAACACCCCTCCGATAACGACCAACGACTAACGAGGAAGAAAGAAAGGGAAAAAAGCTTCGATGCCCCGAGAAGAAGAAGAAGAAGAGGAAGAACCCAAGAATAACTCCGTAACAAAACGTAAGCACGGTTGCTCGTACCCAAGAACGTTCTCTCTCCCTTCATATTTCTAATCCGTGTTGACGCGTGGAGCGTTTAGCGCTTGTCGACGGCTGCGAGGGAAGGAGGAGAAGCGTCAAAAGACGCGTGCTAGCTTTCTCGTCGTCGGTGGGACCGAGAAGACGACAACGAGAAGCGGAGAAACGACGTTGATCGGTCGACGCGCGACTTTTTCGGTCGTAATGGCGGTTCGGCGCGTCCTCTTCGGATGGATCTTCTTCCTGGAGCGGCGGCAGGAAGGTGACGGAGCCCTTTTTCTCCCGGACGAGTTCGAAGAAGAGCGGCGCCGCAAGCGTACCGTTTTCTCCTCTTCGAGAGCCCGTGGAAGATGGCATCGCGACGCTCGACGCTCTCCATCTTACGACGAAGACTACGACTAGGTCGTTGTCGTGGTCGTCGATAAAAACCGTCCGTCTTACGCGCGAGGTACGTCGACGTCGATGGAGGCGACTACCACGCTACGCCGCTACGGGTTACGACTCGCTCGGCGATGAGCGTAATCGTTGAATCATCAACGGCGAAATCGCGGTATAATGCGTCGTTGCAGCGCGTCTAATGCATCGCCGTACGCTCCGGGGAACGCGAGATGGAATGCACTCTGCCGCGCGTTCCTTCCTTCCTTCCTTTTCTTCCGCGCGATAACAGTTACGATCGCGGTTACGAACCTTCCCGTCCCTCGAGAACGAAAATCCCAATCGATCTGACCGATCTCCAACGATCGCTCACCGTCTTGTTAAAGACTCCGCATCGTATGGTCGAAGGGATACGACGTTTTTCATTCCGGAATGAATTGGAAGAAGGGATTCGGGAAAACTCGCCGGAAAAGTGGAAGTATATAAAAGAAAATATTTTTCATTTAATTTTGTTGGAAAGAGAAGTGTTCTCTCTATTGTCGAGATCATTTTTATCCGTTTCTGTCTCGATGAATCAGAGCGTTCGTACGCCTATAGATCGGAGACGCGTTTTTTTTAAATAGCAGGACCAGGAAGTAAACCATTGTTTAATACATTTATTATTTTGCAGTGTAACATTCGACTTCATTTAAAAAAGACTGCTACTCAAAAGCGCAACGTATAACTATCGTCCATCGCGATTGGATACAGACTGACTCAAATTTTATGATTTGAAAATAATGACGGTAATCTCGGTCTCCCTAATATACACATATTAGATCGTTCGGAGTCATTTCGTTTTTTTCCCAACAGTTTTTTATAAAAACAACATAATAAAAACCAGAAACGTAAAATACAATTTTTTCATAGAAAAACGAAACGACTTTTTGAACAATCATTCTTCTCTCGTAACCTTCTTATCTAGTTCTCTCGTAGTAGCGGGGATAAACGCAACAAAAGGCTCGAAACGGCTCGTGGAGATCGATGGATATCGAAAGGTCGTTGACCCCACTCATCGACCTTCGCAGCGTCGTTCGCGAGAAGCGATCGTTCGATTAAAAATTTTCATCCTTCGTGATTCGTCGTCGACGTCGACGTCGTCGTCATTTTCACGTCCATCGGTCAAGCATCGCGGCTGTCATGGCGCTGCGCATCGACACGATGTACACGCGTTGTTTTCCAGACGGATCTCCGATCTTAAGGACATAGCGCTGCGTCATTTCACGATTGCACGCAACACGACGGACCTTACTGCTAATTCATCCAATGAAATTATAAAATACACAACTAGCGCGCGCCTGTATCGCCGTCCTTTTGTCTCGTTTTACCGTGGCTTTCTGAGTCGTCTTCTCTCCTCTCTCTCTCTCTCTTTAACCCTTGCCAATCTGGAAGTGCCGCGCGAGAGATCGACGAACGCGACAGCGTGAGATTCGCTTAGTTCCGACTGTTTTCCACGCGAGGGATCGTCAACGATCGACGTCGGTTTCTCTTACGTGCGAACCTTTTTTGCGCGCGTTATCGTCCCGCTGCGAAGAAAGGTGTAACGAGTTTTGCGCTATTTCGCGTTTCAATCAAATTGAAAAAAATTAATCCGTTACCTGTTTCACGAAAAACCGTGAAAAATTACCGGACAGATCGAGCAAATACTGTCTGCCGATACTGATGCTACGAGATTATTATTTTCCATTTTACAATCTTTTTTTACAGTAGCGTTTCGGCTCGAATTACGCGGTCGTAAATCGCCCGATCCGAACGTTAGAGTAAGGCCGATATCTGCCGACGGAAGGATACTTAATGGTAGAATACGCGCGCACTTTACGCTGCTAGCGAATAAATAAATTGAGATGTATTAACGCGCAACAAAGTTTATTATAACAACGATAGGAAAAGGAACAAATATGGAAAAATACAACCGTGAACAGAGAAAACAATTAACGATACGATAACGGCTGAATTTACGGTTTGCCCAAGACGGAAGTTAGGAAAATAAGAAACAGATCGAAACGTGTCTGTATTCTTTGATACAAATTAAGGATAAAATAAGAGAAGGATCGTTACTCTTTGACTTTTAGAAATGAACTCTCACTAACGCAATAGAAAAAGAAAATTGTTGCAAAAAGGGGAGAATTTCCTGGTTACTTGGTTACATGTTTGGTAAATAAATTTATATAAATACGCGCTTAGAAACGACGAATTCTATAGAAACGAATAATAAACGATTGAAAGTTGAAACTTTCCTTACCGATTGAAAGATCGATCGATCGTAGAAAAACAAAAGATGTTCACGATACTCGACGATGTCGTACGAAACAGAAGGAGTAACATTTCGAAAGGATGAAAAGCCGACGAGGGAATGTTCGAAGGGTCGGTGGATTCTCGAGACGCGTGGCGGTCCGGCATAGGGATGCAGTACGCGAGAACGTAGCCGCGACGTATAAAAAGAGGTCTTTTACGCGTCTACGATAGAAAACGTTCGCCGTGGCACTGGAGCTCCTCCACGGTCTCGCTTGTTTCTATTTCCGTCTGCCTAGATTACGAGCCTGTCCCGAGATGATTCAGTGCATCGGCGTAGGACGCGTACGCACAATGACCACGACCCGGCCGGATTCTCGAGGGAGAATCGTGGGTCTTCGCGGCGACGACAGCGCGCCCCTCGTTGCGAGCTACACTCTATACTAGGATGATTTATCGCCGCAAGGCGCGCGTCCTAGGCGAGCATCTCGCTAGGCGCTCGTGCCACGAAGACGATCGCGCGATAGTAAAATATCTCTTAAACAACCCTCGTTCGGTCGGCTCGATCGCTCGCGCTTTCGATAACGCGCCTTTTAGAGCAACGGTGCGCCAATTCCACGTCCGAAAGGCGAGTATTGTCGCCCTCCGGGTAGAGTCTCGACTTTCAAGTTGTTTGGAGCAGCGTGATGGTCTAAGGGTCGTCGAGATCAGGAGGAGGTAACGTTGACATTAAACATTGCACAAATATGTCAATATTTCTACCCACCTAAACAGAGATTGATTTTTTAGAAAAAAATGTCAATTAACTTTCAAATTCTATTAAAATGATCAAACGTATATTTCCATTTTTATAAGCAATATAAACCATTAATTACACTTTCTGCGGATCTCAGGATTTTGCAATTATCTGTTATTTTATAATATTCTTCTCAGATTTAGTAAAAGGTTCGGCCACTTTCAGGACAACATTCTCTTAGTTGTATCGACGTTAGTCTCGTTTCATCCCGTCCTAAATATGCCGATTCGTTTACAACAAATTTGGTGTTGACGTCGGACATTAGCCAAAATTTAATTCCAAATTTGTCGGGTTTATTTGGCACGTACTACTTAAATTTGCATCTCGTTTTTGTGGGAAACAGATGCTCGTCAACATTTCTCCCTGGTTTGTAACAACTTTGGCTATTTTCGATGAAATTGTTCCACGCCTCTGAAATTAGAGCAAATTTATCGACACTCAAACGTTGGATTCGTTGGTTTTTTATCGAATCGGATGAACCTTCAAATTCTCTAGGCGTATTATCTATTTTATTCCTCATTGGGAAGTTTTTAACTTAATTGTAAATTATTGCAGGAAAATACTAATTTCGTAACTTCGTAAGAGTCACATGCCCCGTCCTGGTACATAAGACTTGCCAAGCGAGAAATTGACAATCAGGTAATATAAAAATCTACGAATTCGTTTAGCGTCACGCATTACGCGACATCGATTTATATTTAACCTCGTTCGATCGTTTCCCGGCATGTATCGATTCGCTTCGAAACGAAATATAAACTTCGAAACGACTTACGAGGGGACTTAAACGGGGGACTTACGATCGGTAGCCGGTCGTACGACGAATGATCGTAACGTCGCGTCTCGCGACCAACGACGACCAAGACGACCACGAGCTCCCTCGACTCGTTGGACCAGGCTGTCCCACGTGGCTCCCTAGCGATCGTCTTTGGGACAGGATGCCTACTCTAGGATGATTTAACGCGACGATCGGAACCGCCGGATGCCCGGTCGTGCCCGTGGCAAGAGCGTTCGGCCCTTACGCCGGTTGTAAGTGTCCACGTCTGGTATGCGACCGGTGTGTACGCCCGGAATATATGGCTGTCTTCGTGCTCGTCCCTCGTATAAGCTCCCTTCGTGGCGCGCTACGGAGCCGAGGAGCGGACCACGAACGCGAAATACCAGCACGGACCGAGTTCATCGGACCCCGACGCAGTGAGAGTGAAAGGGTAAGATACTGGGGAAAAGAAGAACGCTCGAAAAAATTGGAAGCGAGCTGTGGAGACGTAGAGAGAGAAATAAAGAAACGGAAGGAGAGAGAGAGAGAGAGAGAGAGAGAGAGAGAGAGAGAGAAGCGA
>JAITYT010000541.1:1266554-1280859 GCA_025433975.1 Liostenogaster flavolineata
CGTATTCTCACGCATTTATTCCACGAGGCACGAATACGATGCAGCTTTGGCTGCACCTTCGGACTGCCTGTACGCGCAGGTGCGAGTCCGGTCCGTAACTACGCGCTCGACGTGTAGAGGAGGGTTCGAGGTACGCCGGTGTGTAAAAAGGACGCGTACGAGGACGATACGTAGGAAACGAAGAACGCGAGAACCTTTCGCGCTCCTCGTCGTCGTTGGAACGGCTTCGTCCGCGAGATAACAGCCAGATTCGGAGCGTTAATGTATTCGTCAAGCCAACTTCGCCGATGCATCTTCGGTGGGCGATCTCTTCTCCCTCCCGTTTCGCCCTTTCAAGTCCCTTCCCTCGTTTCTTCGGTTCTCGTCGTGCCCACGATCGTGGCTCGTTCTTCGTTCCTTCTTCGTGTCTCTCGCTTTCTTCCTGCTCCCTCCACCTTCCACCTTCGTACCTACCTGCCCATCCATCCCGCTCCGTTCTTCGCTCTCGCCTTCTTACGCCATCTCCTCGTTTCGTTTCCTCGCCCTTAGACGCTGCTTCTCCTTCCTTTTTCTCGTCTCCCGCTCTCGCGCTCCCATCCGGCACTCGCCACCAGCTAAATATAGGCTAGGACCGAGATATAAATAGAATAACCTCTCGAACCAAGATGGCCGTGGACCCATGCGGTTACTTTTCTCTTTCCTTCTCTATCCTTCTTTCTTTCTTCTTCTCTAGAGAGAGAGAGAGAGAGAGAGAGAGAGGAAGAAATTTTTTCTCTCTTTCTCTTTCTCTCTAGGTTTCGAGTCATCTTCCTTTCTTTTTTCCTCTTGTAGACGTTGTTGCCTCGCACCTCTCGCATTTCGTCGAATCTCGCTCCGTCCCGTTCGTTGGAACCTACCGTCAAATCAGGACCCTCTTTTAGCTTGATTTCGTCAAAGGACCGCGACGAAGGCGGACTCCGGCACTTCCTTGTGCCGATCGTCTCGAGGAATTCGACTATTCGTCAGTCAGGTCGGCCCTCTCGATCGGAGATCAGCGACCCTACGGTTCTTCGACCTGACGCTCGTCGTATTGCGAAATCAACGTCGCGGGAACTCGTTAACGACCGTTTCTAAAGTCGTTTAGCGAAGAAGAGGCACGACAGCGCCAATCGAAAACTTCGATTCGCAAGAGTCCGAAGGAAAATAAGGAGAGTTAAAATGCCTTCGAGTGCAGCGCCACTCACGGTGGAATCTGACGCGTCGTGTTTATCTTAACACATTGCGCACGGCAATTCGACATTCATTTATTTCGTTAACACTGAACGTACCACGCTGGGTCAAATGACCCTTTTCAAAATCAACTTCGATTGTTTATATCGCTTGTAAAAATGGAAACATATGTTTGACTATTTTATTAGTATATGTCGTATATTACTTTCTTCGATAAATTGACAATTTTCTTCTAAGAATCAACGTCTGTTTCGTAAGGGATTATTTGATTAGGTATACGAAAATGCCGGTAAGTTTAGTGTTAATGTTGTCGTATTAAGGCTTTGCGCTCGACGACTTTTCCGATCGGACGATTTTACGTATATGTGACGAGCGTCTTACAGATCACGTAAAATGGATTTATATGGAAATTTGTAATATCAGGATTTGTATTTCTGTTTCGTGTGATAATTTATGAAACATTCGCCAAGATGAACGCTTGGTTTATTTAGACACGTATCCCAGTAGTAGACCGTTTCGCGGCTTCCACTTGGCTTTTTCGATAGTAACAATCTTACAAGTTTTCCATTTAGCCTGAATTGGAGCTCCATGTCGAAGCTCCAACTCGTGATTGTCTAAAACCTCCTTTCAAGTGGTCTACTACAATTTTTATAAATTATAAGCGTTTAAGTGACTTTTCGTTCTTCTCTTTTTTTAGTTTATGAAGTACTAGTTTATGAAGAATATTGGAATTACTCAGGCAGATTTCCATTCCCAAAAAAATGTCTGCCAGGCGGCATCGAATGACGAGTGAGAGGCAATCTCTCGAGCGCAAAGGGTTAATATGTCATTAACATTGTCATTTGTCATAGGAATATGCAAGGCTTCGTTGCCTTGGTGACGTAACAAGAAAATCTATATATTTTTCAAAACAATAAAACGAGATATCTCGTAACTCGTACGCAATGTGTTACGATCGCGCGAGACTCTTTACTGGAACGATTACGAGCGTAGAAACGGTGGACACTCGATTATTTCGACAGAACGGACGCGTCATCGGATAAGTATGTCGCTAAACGGCGCTACTAATCGTTCATCGTACAAGACGATCGAATTTAATCGCTCTCGGTGTTTCCACACAAAACGACGATTCGAATCTTCGCAATCCTTCGTACAGATTAACCTCCGAGACTAACTCGAATCTTCCGCTGATTTTCTCTTTCTTCGGGATCGAAATTTTCTATTTCAGCGCGACACCTCGCGAGAATCGCTCGATCGAGCGTGTCCCTCTAATTAATCCGGTTCGCGTTACAACGTTTTTTGCGGGAGATTAAACGCTTCCTCTAACGAGTCCCCGCTTTATACGGAGATGCTGGTTCGCGTCTCGAGGAATATCTCGCGTTTATCATTTCGCTGCGAGAAGGAGAGGTCGCGCGATCGAAGAAGAAGAATACTTTCAGGAAGAGAGAGAGAGAGAGAGGCAGAGAGGCAGAGGGTAAAAGAGAAAAAGACGACGTTCGCGAGGTGGATACGGACAATAAGAGGACGAAGATGAAGAAGACGAGGAGGAAGAGGAGGAGGGGAGCCCCGTCCGATCCTGGCCAGGGCCGTATCGGCGGGATTAATGGTAGTGACATCTCGCTCGTGGCCAGATGAGATTCTTCATCTTGATGCGCGAGGGAAGGGAGAAGGTTTACCGTAGGGCGAAGAGGACGGAAGAGAACACAGGACAGGGAGATACGAAAAGAGAGAGGGAGCTTCGAAGGAGGAAGAAGAAGGAGAGGACGACGAAGAGGCGGCGGAGGAGTCGAAGGGCGGTCGACGCGAGTCGAGTGCGATGACCTTAGGATTCGACGCGCGTCCTTGAGGATACCAAGATGGCGGATTTATGCAATCGGGCAAAATGGTATCCGCGAGCTCGCGGCAACGTTCCTCGCTCCTCTTTGTCCATTTCTATCACTAGCGATACTTTTCTCTTACCTTCGATTCGTCGAGCTCTATTTGACGCACGCATCGTCGCAGACTCGTTTCGATTCTCCTGGGATTCGCTAACGTACCCACGCGCACTCTCTCTCTCTCTCGGTTCAGTCGTTCTTTCTCGAGAGTAGCGGCGGACGTCGCGTCTCGAAGTAAGTAAACGCGAAGGTAGGAGCGTGGCGCGTAAGCGCGATCACCGACACGAGGGCCCGGAGACGCGCCGTTAAAGCCAGTCAGTCCAGTTTCCATCGGTGCCAGCGCGGACGAGTCTGGAATACGCGCGACGATTCGAAGGGAAATCAAATCCGAGGAAAGGCCAACGAACGGCCGGACACGCCCGACGTCGCATCGCGACGATGACGTCGTCGTTGACTTTCGTCCTTGGCGAAATTTTTATATTCCTTATGCACGACGAAAATCTCGGAAAAGTGACGATCGTCCTTGAGTCTGCCTCGAAGTACGACTCGAACGAAGGTCGTTCTCTCGACGCACGGATTCCAGGCGTAGCGAGAGAAGCTATAGATCGATCGATCGATCGATCGATCGATGACGCTACGTGACGTTAACGACATCTACGACGAATTTTCTCGCGAGGAAGAAGGTAGCGCAACGTTGATCGCGCCACTCGATATATCAGCGTTGCTCATCGACTTACAGGAACGAGAGGAGCCGTTGGCGCCGTTCGCGGTTGCCACGCGAGAAAGACGTACGTGGAAGCGTGCACGGGAAAGTCGTTCCTCGAATGGTTCGTAATCGGCAAGTACCGTGACAATTTAAAATCGCTTCGATGCGATACGAGGCACTGTCCCTACGAGAAACGATCGAAAAGAGAAGAAAATAAGAAAAGTGTTGGCTTTTATCTTGGAATGGACGCTCGTTGCAGTTAAGTACCTAATTTGGAACATATGAAAGAATGTCGATGTCATTACGTACGGTATCTGTAAAGCAGTTGTACAGAAGCCGCTAGAGAATAAAGACCTACTGAAGTTAAGAAGTGGTATTTTGCAAAAATTGCCTACAAAATACCGAAAATATTATTATTGAATGTCACGCAGACTTTTGATTATAGAATTGACTGGAACCTCTTAACCTGAGTTTAATCGTTCTCCTCCTACAATTGTCGACCTGGGATTTGTATCGATAAAACCCCTAAAACTTCAGAGTAGGAATATTATTGAATTTCCTAAAAGATAATTATAGAACCACAGGCTTCTTTTGGAATGGATCCTCATTGCAGTAAAATGTCGTTTCGTACGGTAGCGTTGCAACGCCGACCGATGCGTAACTGCATAGCGGTTGTACACAAGTCACCAGAAGATAAAGACTTACGAAAGTATGAAGTGGTATTTTGTACAGTTCGTCTACATAATACCGAATTAGCATTATTATCGAATCGCCCACTGACTCTTCCAATAACTATCGAAGTGGGATTTATTATTAAAATCCCTACGACTTCAAAAGTGGGATTATATCGATAAAATCCCTCCAAAGAAGAAAGAGAGAGAAAGGAAGAAAGCCCAGTCGCGGCACCGATAAATTCGGCCGTCGCGAAATTGGTACGTCTGTGTCATCGTCGCGGAAAAACTTGCTCCTCGGCCTCTCGCTCGCTCGTCTGGTTGGAATCGTGCTTTCTCTCTCTCTCTCTCGCTTTGAGCTTCGTCGAGGCTGGCAGAGGAGCAAGGGGTGGCGGCGAATCGGCTTCGCGCTCGCTCGTCCACGTACTCGAGGAGGCGCACACGAGCGCACGGATGCACGAACGACGCGAACCAGAGATCCTTGATCCTGCAGGAATGCGGCGGTGGCTGCCCACGCGGCCGCGCTCTTCTTATCTCCTTCTCTCCCTCACGGCTGGTACACGCTTCTCTACGAGATCCATCGCCCGTAGGGCCGTGCACACCGAGCGGATCGGAGCAAAGCGGAAAGCGATATCGATCGAGCGCAGGCGCCTCTTCGTCATTCCGCGACGTCACCTTCCGCGGCGGGTAACGCGCTTTTAGAGTCCATTTACCATCCACCTTTCGAGAATCCTCGATTGCGCTTGCTTGTCTTTCTCGTCGCTGCTTCGCCATTACGCGACTCCGCGGAGTTTCGAGCGAAACGGAGAACGATTGC
Source organism: Liostenogaster flavolineata (assembly GCA_025433975.1). Lineage (NCBI taxonomy): Eukaryota > Metazoa > Arthropoda > Insecta > Hymenoptera > Vespidae > Liostenogaster > Liostenogaster flavolineata. The sequence goes on from JAITYT010000541.1 coordinate 1,271,811, forward strand.
GTTTCCGTTTCGAAATCTTGATATTGTAAGAGCGCGTGATCGGAAAATTCTTGGATCGAACTACTTCGTCGGGTTGGTCGAATTAAATTTTATTTTTGTTTAAATTTACTTTATACCGATTTTTGATGCTTTTGTCTTTAAATATTGCAAAAGTTTCAAGGAATGTTGCCCGTTGGTTAACGCGCTGGGAAGAACCATTGCCCGATAAGCGCATTTTTCTCGTTGGCTGAGGAAAACAAGCGAGATTCATTCTCCGTCTAACGTCTGATATTCTATCGAGTTAACCCTTCGTGTCAAGTTCAGAAATTTTAATGCTGGAGTCCTGTTGGAGGTATTTAAATTTTTAAGAATCCAGCTTTGTGCAGCTCTGGTAAAAATAAAGAATTTACGTCGTGGTAAAAGTTTTATTCTATTTATTTTACATACGCAAATGAGACCTGCAGCTTGCGCCGTACCACGTACTGAGATCAGCGCAGAGGGATTAACAAAACCCGACGAAGAAACCAACGTACGTAAAGGACGCGAAGGCGAAAGCTGTCGAGAACGACTGGCACCTCTGTCCTCGATGGTGCGTACGTATTTACGCACGCGCGTTCAGGGAAGAGGAGAGGAGAGGAGAGGAGAGGAGAAGAGAGGAGAGAATACGCACGCATCGTTATTAATTTCCGTGCGTTTAAGGTCCGGCAAGGGATCGAGATACTCGAGTTTCGTCTCGCCACGATGCCGGCGTCGCGCGGACCTCTCGCGTGATCGAACGAGCCGCGTACCTCATAAATAAACTTTTCATGCGTCGCGGGGTCCCGCAGGACGATTCCCCGGCGTTGGGCAGCGGGGGATAAACGAGGATACGCAGGACGAAAGGAAGATATGAAATCGTAGGGGCGAGCACCGCAGGGCGCATTCGCGTACGACGGACGTCCAGTAGCTCGCGGCAATTTAATCGACCGAATGCGAGTCCCTTCGGAGTACGTCTCGAACTACGAAGGGACGATTCGCGTACATCTTCGAATCTCGCGAATTTTGAATCCTTAGATCGAGCTCGAGGTTCGCGTTTTCATCTTACAGCTTGGAAGAACTCGAAATCGACTGCAGTCTTAAATTCACGCGCGAATAACTTCGAATGTGACACGATGCGATAGTGAAAGCGAAAAAATCGTTGTTCAGCGCGAAGACGAATTGAATGTAGATTTTCTACGAACGATCGTGAACTCGACGATGGGTAAAATGTCGTTTCGAAGCGAATAATCGTCGAATCCTGTAGGTAGTGTCCTTCCTTGGTCTCGCTTACTCTCTAGTCCAGACAATGAATCACTTTCCACATTTAATAATAACAAAACATTTATTAGAACCTCAGTAATAATAATAATAATAATAATAACAACAACGATAATGATAAAAAAGAGATATAGAGAATTGGAAATAAAGAGTGGCGTGAGTGGGAACGTTATGTATAGACCTTGGATATCGCGTTACGAATATCTCTTCGCTTCTTCTTCTTAGTTTTTCTTTCTTAACTCGACTCGTAGTCTCGAAAAAGTGGAGATCGACCGTCGACCTACGCGACCAAATTCACGCGCGAGTAACTTTTCGATATGACGTGTCGCGATGGCGGAAGAGAGCGATGACGCCGCTTCGCACCAGAACGAGCTTAATGAAAATTTCGTAGAAGCATTGAACGATCGTGAATTCGACGACGACAGACCGTGGCTAAGGCACAACGAAAGGGACGACGACGAATATGAGGAGGAGGAAGAAGAAGAAGAACGCGTGGACGATTTTCAAATCGAATCGGACGCGTTCATTGTCACCGTCGACGATGATACGACGGTGGAGAGGAGACCGTGGCTCGAGATCCCTCGAAAGGAGTCTGCCATTTACGAGGAGGAAGAGGAGGAGGAGGGGGAGGAGAGGAGCGAGGTGACGATAGCAGCGGGTCCTCCGCGTCTCCTCGAAGAGGAAGTTTCAGAGACGTTGGAGACGGATCACGTGCTCGTCGAGATACCTGCCGAGGTTCGCATAAACCTGTCATTCTTCCTTGTGGAATCGCCGTTGCTCGCGACCTTCGTAATACCCTCGCGGCTAGAGGGAGAGATTCTTCCACCCACGTCCTTCCGTGCGCCCTTTATCGCGGCTACTCGGCGTCCTCGTAGCCGCTTCCGCGTTTCGACTGGAGGAAGACTGGTCGTAAACGGTCGAGGGAGATATCGCGATCGCGATAGAGGAATTTCGCACGACCTTATCTCTCCTCGGTTTCGCTCTATCCCTCTATCCCCGCCTCGTCTCTGTGATCCCTCAGGTGCTGGCGAGTCGCGAGGCGATGCTCGCCAAGGCGAAGCTGACGCTTCAGGAACAACCACGCTTGCAAAAGAAGAACAGACTTTTGGAGCTCTTCGTCGTGCGCCACATGAAGAAGGTTCGACGAAATTCGCTTCTTTCTTCCTACGACAACGAAGTCGAAGCATTGAGCCCCGATCTCGTGATAACGCGAGATTTTTACGGGTGTTATCGCAAGATCGGTTCAAGAGATGGAAGAACCCCCGCCAAACCGCTGCACACATTGGTGTCGGGTTGTAGTATTAGGTGGTTCGGAAAGTAATTTCCATTTTTCGCGACAGTTTTCATAGAAACGACGTAAGAAAATAAAAAAAATATAAAAAAACGAAATTACTTTCCAAACAACCCAATATTTTCTCCTGGGATTTATGCGTCATAACGTCATAACATCGCGTCAAGAGCCTACGATTGCGAGTGGAATCTTTCTGCTCGCCGTAAAAGTCCCGCATTATCGTAAAGTCGACCCAAGAGATGGAAAAACCGCCACCCAACCGCTGCACACATTGGTGTTGGATTGTAGTATTACTTCCTGGTATATTTCGCATTTGAGATTGGTCCTCTCTCGCGAACCCAGTGGATACGTTATTTATTCACCATAACATCGCGTAAAAAATCCCGCATTATCTCCGGAGTCGGTGCTCAATGCGTTAAGAATTTTTGTTATTGTTTCGAGGTATTTTGGAGGCTTTTCGAGGCTCTTTTGAAGTTCTCTCGACTGTTGGACTCGACGCGAATAGTTCTTTCGTACGTGCAGACGCAACGGAAACTGATACCCCTCGATGGTACGGTGAAACCCGAAGAAATGGAGCTGATTTATAGGGGGGCCTTAGTCGCGTACAAGCTGCTACTCGACAAGATAATGGCGCGACAGGAGCATTTGCAGCTCGATATGCGGAATTACGAGAAGAGAGTACAAGAGATGCGCGAGGAGGAGGAGCGAACTTTCAATGATCTCATAGCCCGCGAGAAGGAAATCGCGACGGATCTTATTTACGCGAAAACGGGCAAGACCGTCACCGACAGAGCCATCGAACAGTTCTCGAAACGTCAGGTGCGTACGATTCACTTGTACTCGAGGTTTCGATGCAACTGTGCAATTTCGTTCGCAAGACGAAACTTTGTCTTCGTTTCTTTCCGTCTTGCTGGATCCGAACTTGCCTTATTACGTGGAAGGATCGAAAGGGGAGTAATCGACGAATCGATCGATAATCGATCGTTTTTATCGGCTCGCCAGAAGGATCGACGGAGAATCTTGTCACGCGATCGGTTCGTTTACATCGTCCTGCAACATCGTTTGAAGGATCTCGATATTAAATTGAGAAAAGTGGAAACCTTGGGTAAGGGAATGACCACGATGGACTACGAGGCGCTCCGCATCGCCAACGTAAATAACGTCGACAAATTGGACGAACGAAATCGCGAACTGGAGAAATTTCGCACCAAGTACGTCACTTTAGTCTTTTTTCCTGCTGAATTTCTTCCGTCTTTTCAATTTTAACACGTTCACATCGACGTTAATATACATATTTTTCGCTGTGAGACGGCATTTGTATGTATCTTTCATTTCATTTTGTTTCATCTGGCGGCGAGGTACAATACTATAGCTTATTCCGACACTGTACGCGCAACAGTTCGCTCAGTAACCAAGTGCGTGCGTTTACTTTGCAAGTTGCGTAACTTGTGTGTAAGGCTAACGAACATATTAATCTTTTAAAATTTATAGAACAAATTATTGATCGCCTTTTGATCAATAATCATCAAATTGAAGAAATGACAATTGAAAAGCAAATAACGTCAAAAAGATCTAAAGAATGTTACTGATGCTTATATAAAAAAAAGATATGCAATATGCCGCAAAGAAAACTAAAAAAGTAACGACGCGTGAACAAACAAATATGTTAAATTTCTTATATCGAATAGTTATGTATTTACTACAGAATTTTTGTTTCATGAGTTATGTTCACAACGTTGAGATAAAATAAAATAAATCCTACTTTTTTTTTTAATTAATATACATTATATTTCCGTTATTTACATTTTCAACTATACGACAATTCTTTCTAGTTACCAAACGAATTATATTTTTGATGGTACGCAGCCTCCAGTCGAATATTCAAGTGTGACGCACCGGTGGTGCACACCGGCGTGAACGTGTCGATGTAAAAATTTCATTCGATTTCCTAAGTTTTGGCATTCTGCGCGTCGGATCGCGTAACTCCAGTACCGTGGTCTCGCGCAATCGCGAATCATCGACCATTTTTTCGAGTCGCGCACCACGTGTCTTTTCAAAGGCGCGCACTCGCGATCTTCTCGATTCGATTGGAATCGCTGTAACTCGTTCAGAGTCGCGGAGATGATCAACGCGGTGGCACACATGAAGGAGAAGGAGAACTGCGTCGAAGAAAACACGGAGGTGGTTCGGAAGGAATTGGCGATACATCGTGCGAAGATAAACGAGACTCGGGAAGAGGCGAACGCGGTTCACGCGGAACTGGACGAATTGAGACGAGAGTACAACGAGAGGAAATCGGAGGCCGGTCTGCTGGTAGCGCGGTAAGATCGCACGGTCTCTCGTGACTATCGATTTCGGTTATCGTCGCAACGAATTTTCCGTCTACCGCAGAGCCGAGTTAAGAGAGATGGAGAGGATGATGATATTGCGAGACAGCCTGTACGTGGAGATCAAGACGATAGAAGGGAAGGTTCGGCAATTCGACTTTCAAGAAAGGAACAAGATGGGCGGGAAGAAAAAAGGATTGTCCGCGATATCTACGCTGAATATAACCAAGTGCGAACGCGTTTCCTTTGCACCGGGTCGCGATTAACACGCGGGATCGATTTTTGTTTCATTTCTGTTCGGGTCGTCTGGAGCATTTACGTCCCACGCCATTACGGCTAATAGTTTTGCTTTTAATTTATGCCTTACAACTTTTCTGATAGTGCAAACAACTATCACGACATAATTATCGAGAAAAGGATGTAGACTTTAAGTTGCTTTGGGCAACAAGGCAATAAACTTGATTTTTAAGGAATTATTTTAACGAACACATGGATGAACATTTATTGTCAGGAGATTCGCATACTCCTACGTAACATTTTTAACGATGACTATAAACGAATGAGAATAAGACAGTTTATTTAAAACATTTGTAATATATAAATATATATTTTTTAATTTAACTCACAAATTTTCTTACAATCCAATAGGATCAAACTAGCTCGTATATGAAGTAGTCGTGTTGTTATCGAGAGCACTAAATTCATCTTCTTCGAATTCACTACTGGATAAACTCGAATCCCGGCGTTTAAAAGGACGATGAAAAGGTATTATTTCGCTTAAAGTGTCTGTAGAAAAATCTTCAGAAAAATTTATTCATGGTATCTTACGGCATTTCATTTTAACTCGTGAGAGTGGCACGTTAGAGTCATCGCTTAAAAAACTTTTATTGCGCAATGACATGTCTGATTATAAGGAGTACAAATTATACAATTATTTATAATATTACATATCATAAATCCTCCGTTTGATTTTATTTCAGAAACATACTGGACTAAATATAGACCAGCTTAAATCCTGCGGTAATTGTTGCCTCGATAACGCGCGAATAAATGACTGACCGAAATTTTATATGTGCAGATTACAATATGATTACAATAAAAACATGATATTATCGGTACATGGTACACACGATATTAAAATTTCTAAACTTGCCTTTACATTAAATTTATAAAAAATTCTTCGTTCCAGAACGTGTTAACGACTCAGCCTGGACGTTTATCCTCGAAAGTATGTTTGATCCATGACGCTGTCCACGAAGCAAAGTACTTCGTTCTTTTCGATTTCTTTCTCTTTTCCTCTACTTGCATACTTTTTTCCCCTCCTTCGTGGTTTCACGCGAGACTACTCGTCATCCTTAAGTCGACACGTGCACGCACTCGTGAATCTTTCCACGAATTAATCGATGTTGCGCATCGCGAAAACAGAATCCAGCAGCGAGTTCGTAGATACGCGACGCGTATCGCGATAAGTCACGCGCTCGCGTTATCTTCGTCTATGACGACGGTCAAATATCGCACGACGAAAATAGCAACGTTACGGACGAGATGCCACGAACGATCTCGACTTATACGGAAGACACGTATACGTGTCGCTAATAAATCATCGATTACGCGGCCTGATTCTCACTTTCGCGCTTTAACGAGGTACCGCGTACCTACGAAGCGTGTAATTAACGTGGACTAACGACGTTTCTCAGAAATATCTTTCCGACATTTCGAGATACGTTAATAGTGGAGAGATATCGAAATAAATAACGCCGAAGCATCCTTTACTCTTAAACGCCGTCTAGACTTAGACGCGAGCGCGGCTGCGTGCAATCGCAAAATCACAGGATACGATTTTCTTTTCTTTACGTTTGCATTCCGTCCCGTCGCCCGATTGTTCCCACAGTCTCGAGAAAAGCTCGTTCGCGCGACAATGAGCGGCTCGTTGTTATTGCCACGCGGTCAGGAAGTAATTTCTCTCGAAAGTTGGAACGCGCGGTGAATCGTTCCTTAAGGGCGACAGTCGGAATAAATTTTTGCGCAACCAACGACGAACGATGGAAGGTTGTTCCAGGATGGATACTTGGCGGATATCGAAGCGATATTTCTGCGCTACTTGGGTAGCTCGAAACGATTTAATTGAATTATACATAATTATAGCGTGCGTGCATGTAACTGTCGCGCGCATCGCTTCGTTGATTTATCATCTGCTCGCCGCACGATTATTCGAATCGCGATTACGATTTCTTTTCGAAATCGAGTTAATTCCAGTCGTCGTGTTGCCAAGACGCCTACAGGTATTTTAAGAACGTCGATACGTCGATACGATCGAACGATATTAATGGACGTTTCCAGCGTGACGCTTCGACTCGGGGCGCGCACATTTTTCCACGGTGTTTGGTACAAGCACTCGTTAGTTACGAACGTGTTAATTATGGGGTCGCGATGTCAAAGAATAAATCTGTATGCAAATTTCGTTAGGCGCGTTGCTCGCGTGACATCGTCGATACGTTGATTCCGTGTTAACTCGATTATTGCATTAGGAGGAGCGAGAGTGCCCCTGCGTTATCGATATAAAACATTAAAACGTGCCTGCGCTCGATTCCGCGCGCGCACGGAATCTGTTTACGAGCAACGAAACGTTCGGATTCGACGTGAAAATATTGGTACATCGCGCGAGAGAATCGCTCTTCGCGCGTTGCTCGTAACATCGTATCGACGAAGAAGATTTTTCAAAAATGAAGAGGCATAAATGTGCTCCACGAACTCTCGATGAAACGATACATTTTTAATTGCCACTTTGCAGCGAGTACGACGAAAGAGAGAGGAGTGGAACTTCGAATTGTCATATCGAACAAATAGGATCAATGTTTTCACGCGGTAGTAAGATTTCATTGTCAATTTTACGCAGCTCGAATCGAACAATGGCACGAAATGGCCGAAAGATTTTACTCGATGATTCGAGCGGACTGTAGCGGGCGTTTGATTTCTTCGAAGGACAAGCAACGGTAATCCGCAAGGGTATTAAGATTCCATTTAACTTGACACCGCTGTTGCACGATAGGGATACCTTAATGGAGTTGTTCTTCGTGTTCGTTAGCGATGTCACGAACGTTCGCGGGAAAAATGCAAATCAAAGCGTAACGTGTATTTTTAGGTGCATGTCGTGGGCCAACGTACCGCGAGATCGACCGATACATTATCGTAATTGGAGGATCGTTAATTTTGCGAGGAACGTCGTGAGAATTATCAGGCGACAATATTTTTTTGTATTCCTTATGCATAATTAAACAAACGATATCTCTACGTTCTTGAGTCGCTTGTACGTGTCACCGTACTGCCGTCTTGGCAGAAAATTTCTGCAAAAAATGCTAAACCGTCTGTCGGATCGAAGTCCTTCGACGTGGAGGTACGATTTCGAAAAAAGAATAGAAAAATAAAAGAGGGGAAAACTCGAGTTTAACTTATTAACTGCCAACTTTTTTTTTGAAATTTCTGGCCGGATAAATTATATATATGCATATTTTTGGCGCCGAATGGTACGTAAAATTCCAAAATCCTTAAATAGGGTTCGTGACAGCTAATGGGTTAAAGATTGGCATCGAGGCAGAAGATTTCTCTCGGATCCGACGTGGAAGTACGATTTCGAAAAAAATCTATAGATATAGAATAGAAAAATAAGAGGAGGGTAAAACTCGAGTTTGGAGATCGACATCGAGGCTCGTAAGGAAAATGGCGTACGTCCAAGTATGCGCCTGTACGTGGAATAAATCGAGGGCTCTTTGTCTCGTTCGAACGTAAGACGAAAAAATTCGAGGACATTACCGTGGACCATTAAAGAGGCGCGGAGTCGAGGCGCAAGGGCGCGTCCCTGACGCGTTGCACTTAAAATATAAAGTGCATTAATACTCGGGCGCGACCTTGTCGCCGAAGCAAAAGGGCGCGTTTCGTCGCGGTTCCAATTTCAACCGTTGCCTGTCTCGCACCCACGCACACCATTCGGTATCCCCTTTGTTTCTGGCACAGTATTTCATTCGTTGTACCGCGCGCAAATAGCCGCTCGTCCGTCCGTTTCGAACGATTCGCTCTTTTTCCTTTATGCACCTACCTACCTACCTACCTACCTACCTACCTACCTACCTACCTACCTACCTACCTACCTACCTATCTA
>JAITYT010000541.1:1292908-1305090 GCA_025433975.1 Liostenogaster flavolineata
CACGTGATGGAGGATCGTACCCCTATGAATTTTAACGAGTCGTTCTTCTTTTACGCGAGCAACTTCGAGATAACGATCTTTGCCGGATCCGAGCGTTCGCGCACTCTCTGGCCTACGATTCAAAAGCCACTACCACAACCATCGTCGCGATCATCACCGATGCGGGTAGCAGCGCCTTCCTCGATACTAGAGAGCAAACGCGAGGAAATCTTCGTAGGAGCGTCCTCGTCGTTAACCGCGCCGCGATCCGTTCCAACATTCTCAAGAAATTCCACCGGCGTGCGCGCGTGCACGCGCCAACACAAACCCGTGCACGCGATTTTCCCGACAATTTCATTGTTCCTTACGATCCACGGTGTTACTTTCTACTGGAAAAAAAAGAGAGCGATCGGCGTTGACGTCGATCTTCTTCCGCGTTGCTTCGCGTCCGCTTCTTCTATATTTAGACGCTTACGTCGAAGAGGATTTTTCGGTACGGTGACGACGGTGCTACGTGGATTCGTCGATCGTTTAACGCGCTAACCCGCGATCTATGCTCGCGTGTTACGACACCTGTCCCTTTTCCGCTCGAAACAACGTGCTCCGCACGCGAGTGCCGACGCTCCGTTGTCGTAGAGCGAGAAATACGAGCCGCCTAAGAAAAACGTAATGGATGGTGTTCCCTCTGTAATGGCGTCTCGCTTTATTTTCTTATTCGCGCGGGATATAATCAACACTCGACTCCAGCGTACAATTTTTTTTCTTTCCTTTTTTTTGTTGTCGTTTTAAGCTCGACGATGGAACGACGTCGACGCCGTTAACCGGTTGACTTTTCGACGATATTCTTCCTAGCTGCGAGTGACTGTGTTTCTCGTCCGCTTCGCGGAGCGGATTCGAATTTTTATGGAAGAGGAAAACGGCGATATCGAGGTTGGAGTATACAACTGGTTAGAATTTTTTCATGAATTCGCGTTTTTCTTTTTTAAAGTCGTCGCTACTTCTTCATTTCCGGGTTCGAACGAGAGAGAAAGAAATAAAAGCACGCTCTTAAAAAATCCAAAATTCGCTGGACGCCTCCGCGTCGCCACGAATCCACGGAAATGAAAAATAACCGGACGCGTTCTCGGGAGTTTTAACGCCCCAGGCCTGAGGCGTTAAAAACTCGAGGCGTGTTTCTGCATCTTTTACAAGCGCGTTTTCTCGTTGGTGAACGTATCTTCCCGCGTAAGTTCAGCCAAGCGGAGAAAACGCTTCTAGCTAAGGGCGATTTAATAATCGCAGCGCGATAGGTCGAGGAAGAAAGGCGCTTTACGTACCCCGACGACTTCGCTCGTCCTCGACTCCCCGTCGTTCAAAGCAAGCATCGATACTTGCCTGCTTTCGGATCGTTCGATCGATCTACGATCGCGATCCGGCCGTCATCGGCATCGTGCATCGACCGGTTCGTCGTGAATTTCGCCGACCTTGAGAGGAGGAATATATACGCTTCTCCTCCGGAGGGTCGTTCGAAGTATTCGAAAAATCTGCTCCTCGACGTCGGTACGCAGGGACATCCGAGGACGACAAAAGTTTATCTACGATGCTTCTCGTTTTCCTCGGGCATTCGTTTGTGCGATTGGAGGCTTCTCTCATGAATGAATCATGACTACCTTTAAGAAGCAGGAATTCTGCCCGTACGAGGAAAGAGAGACTCACGTGCCGTCAGCATCGATGCGGCAGGTAGCTCTACCCCGCGTTTCTTAATTATGGGTGAACGGACACACCGGCGTCGGTAACGAGTGCTTGCGCGCGCTCACCTTCGCCAGGTCGAAACGTAACGCTTATTAAAATACCATCGACCAAACGCTCGTCTCGGTTTGGGTTGCGACCCTGCTCCCTTTCTCTCTCTCTCTCTCTCACTCCCTCGTCCTCCATCTTTCTTCTCGATCTAGAAGACCGTGACGGAGAAAGCTGGACATAAATCGAACGACCCTCGAACTGGCCTTTGCGATAAGAGACCCTTCCCTCCTCTCCGCTCTCCTCACCGCTCTCAGCTTCGCTCCGTGAAAGGGAAGCAAACTCTCGTTTATTCTCGACTCTTGTACTGGGAAGAGGCAGAACTTTACTCGCTGCACGCGATAAAAACGTGCCGACTGTCTCGTTATTTGCATGTGGCTTACCGCGCGTACACCGACGGCGATCGTTCAGGAGGTAGCTAACGTCTATTGTTTCGTCCACGCTTCCACATTTTCTAGCTCGTTACTCACCTCCTCCTTTTTTCTCTCGCACAAATTCGGCCCGCTTTTATCGATTTTAATCTTTTCGCTAGTATCGCCGGTTAACGCGGAGACGGACGCCGGCTATAACCGACGGCATCGCGAGCAAATTTATTAGGAGCGAACCATCATAGCGAAAGGATTAAACTTACGTATGGGAGTTTTTTTATTTTTTTTCCTGTCAGCATTTTTATCTTTCTTCTTCTTCTTCTTCCTCTCCTTGCAACGCGACTACCGATGACATCTCGTAATTAGCGGTCGTACCCGCATCACCGAGGAAACGGCTCTCGCCATCCTTCCAGTTCTTTTCGCTACGAGGAATTATCCTTGTGAAATTGAAATTGCGAATCGTACGAGGGAAGCGTTGCGAGGTCGCTGGAGAATCGAGTTTCCCTTTACCATTGGGATTGGTAGAATTCTTTGAGCCAGAAAAGAGCGACTTTGCGATTTTGATTGGAATTTGAGCGAACATTTCAAGCCGAACGAACGGCAAGAAAATAAAAACATCGATAGTCTCACGAAATTAATCGCTTCTTCGTATCGTCCAGATCGCAATTACCTTGTTTCGGCTACCGAAGCGTGTCAATTTAGTGATTTAGTGATTTTACGACCTGGTTGTATCGTCGATATCGCTTTTATCCATACGCGTACCCTACGAGAGGGTTTCGTGGAAGAATCAACGACGTTTTACGATCCGTTTTATTATCTACGGTTCTCGTCGAACTGGTGCTTCAAGCGGAATCCTAGAAGCGAAGGAACAGAGGAAAATTTCGTGGTCGTGGCCCTTCCGAGTGATTTATGTCCTTTGTATAGAATTCAGCAGGATGTCGGGAGAAGAATGTCACGCTCTGCGTGAATTTTCCTTGGGAAAGCGACGTCGTTGCAGCGCACGTTTCCCCTCGTTTTATCGATCTTCGAAATCGGCGTTGGAGAACTTGCCGATAGGTACGTTCTGCGGCGGCTAACGAAACAAAGTACTTAGGACTAGGTCATATATATTATTAAGAGCGGCTCGGTGCAACGTATATCCATATACACTCCCTTATTAGCGACACGTTCGTAATGTTCGTAATGTCGTTCTCCGTTACACGAAGCGATAAATCCTCGGCAACTTGTAGCACCATTTCACCAGAGTCTTCGCGGTTTCGTGACACCTTTAAATCTACGCGCTCTTATCTCGTAGAGGAATCTAATTAATCTTAACGTACTGCTCTCACAGGGACAGGCGGACGGTCTCGGTGAGCGTGGGTGAAACGCGATTACCTCGAAAAGAGCACGTATTGCCCAAGAGTGTTGCGCGGGAGGTCTCCGTCTCCTTCTCTCTCCTTCTTTCTTTCTCTTTCCCTCGGATTATGCGATCACGCGGTAGCCGTTTACGTCTGGCAAATGTAGGCTTCTGGCCCCGGCATAGTTGTACTTCTTCTCGTCGTTCACCGGGCGACAGAAAATCCAGCGCGATTCGAGTTTGCTCTACTTTTATTTCGAGGTCGCCCCTACGAAATCACGCGCAAACGAAGATTCCCACAAAGTCCAACAATTTTCATCTCGATGCACGGCTACGACGTATAATCGCATCCATAAGCGTACTGGTACGCATATTGCGTAATGTAACGTTTTTTTTTTTTTAACTTTTTGGCCAGTCTGTATTTTTTCACACCATATTTAAGAGCAGGTAACTTTTAAAACTACAGCAACATTTTGTCAAAATCTGTCTACGAATGATTTAATAAATATTCTTTTTTTTCAAGCGTGCAACATGTGTGACTAAATACCTTAAAAGTCGGTGGTATTTAAGGTCGCTTTAAATCCTAGAGAGAGGATGCGAATGGGTTAAAAACGTTAGAATCGTACGGCCATTGAGAAGGCCGGTTAGATGCACGGCCGCGCGAGTTCGATAAGGAAGAAAATTCTGTTAGTTCCGAACGCCTGTTTTTTGCTTGTTAATATCTCGATGGAGAACGCGAGACAATTTCAGCGAGTTAATGGAACGCGTATTTCGTAAACCGATAAACGAGGATACGTAGCGTAGGAACGCAGTTAAATAATTTAAAACGCAGTATCCCACGCTAATACGCTCTACCTTCGGAATACCTATCTCGCTACGAGTAATTAAAATTACCGGTATATCTCTCGAATAATTCGATCTTCGCTTACGACTCAGCTTCTTTGGCATCCGTCCGACCATTCGATTCGGAAAGCATCTAAAGTACCTCCTATTACCTCGAGCGATGATGTCACTATCAAACCGCTTACCGCGACGACTTAAACTCTGTTGCAAGTCGAACCTACAATTAAAAGCAATTAGCCGAAGAGGCGAGAGGACTTCTAAACTCGTCGAAGCAGAGCTCGGCGCTCTTTGATGTGTTGCGCTGCCCCGAGGCGTCCGATCTTCCCTCGAGAAATTTCACCAATCGATCGACGAAATCTACGAATCTGTATCAATTCGCCGTCGCTTTGTATCGTCTTCCTAGTCGCGTCTCTCATAGTCCTCATAGTCGTCAGGAATTCGTGGAAAAAATCCAGCGATTTCGTCCTCCGACTGGTCCTCCGCATTCTCACGATCAGCGCGAGACTCACAGAGACCCTCGCGGTCGTTTATCGATAACGAATACAACGTCGATACGATGGCTTCCGAGACGTCCAATCGCCGTAACTCGTCTCGCTTCGCTCCACCGCGACTCGACGATAAACCTTCATTCGCGATGCATCTCGATTTTTTCCCCGGCGTTTACACCGTCCTTTTTCGAGCGGTTCTCTGTTACGTCCGGTACGTCGAAACCGCTGGCGGTGCGGACGTCGTCGAGACCGGATGTCCTTCGAGAGAAACTGACGGACGGACAGAGAGAGAGAGAGAGAGAGAGAAAGGCAGGGAGCGTCCGCGACGACGACCGAGAAGAAATAGACGGAGAGCGCTCGCTAACCCATTTCGCATTAATATTCCCGTTGGCAGGCAATAGCCATTGAAATTGCGAGTTTCCAGAGCGGGCATAATCGAGAATCGACCCGTAATCTTGGCAATCGGTACGAGTAAGCGGCCGTTCTTGCGTGCGAGAAAGGAGCGAAGGCGGAAGGAGGCAGACGATGACTGCCTGGTGGAAGAGCGAGGAGCACGGACACGTGGAAAGAGGGAGGGGGAGGGTGGTGGTACCGACGAGGCGCCCTGGGCTACCGTGCAGCACCGAGGCCTTAACACTGTAAATCTCGAAAAGCAGGCGCTTAGAGGACCCGTACTTGCTCGTCTTTCATTGCGTAGTATCCACGGTCAATAATAAGCGAGCGGTATAAATGTCGGGAGCGCGTTATTACTGGATCGACGTTGCTCATTTAAGACGTTTAAAGTATCCTTTTGTGCCTCGACCGTACCTAGTGGAATACTTATATGTTCGTACGTCGCGGTAAAGCTTGAGCGTGCTCGCGATGTGCGCGTAAATCGTCGAGTACCAAGAAGGTGACTCTCGAAAAATGTCTTCGCCTCGAAGCGGCCTTTCTTTCGTCTATCGACGTATAATTGTCTATCGGTGTGCGAAAGACTTTCGATCGGGACAAAGAACTCGCGAAAATATTGCGCTTTTTAGCAAGTTTTAATTCGCTCTTCCATCGCGTTTAAATCGTACTTTTTTTCTGTGCGATACTTGCAATATATAAACATGATATATATATCTGATGTATACAGATATGATTCGTCGCAGCATTCACCGATGTCCACACGCTTTACATTAAACTTCTAGTTTTAACCATTAAAGTGGTTTCGTTTATTCTCTCAAAAGCTCGACATTTTAATTTTTACCGGAATCTCGCGCGAATAGAAGCATCTCATTGGCTTTAAGTAGAGCCGGTTCGGAGTAAGAGTTACCGTGTACCTGAATTTTTCAGTAACCTGCGATACGATCATTCACGCGAGTCCCTATAGACGTTGATTTTACGCGTTTCATTACGCGGCACGTATTTCCCTTTCCGTGGTGCGTCCCTCCGTGCGTTATTCAACGTCTTTAATTCATCCGGACGTTCGGTCCAAGATATCTGAATCGTTGTATCGTAGACGGTCTCTGTGGCTTTCAGTATTACTTGGCATTACGACGCTTCGATTCGATGCTACGCATCTGCCGCGTTACGATTAACGGTAGCTTTTGAATCGCTCGCTACTGTTAAGCTTCCACGGTCGTTTAAACGCAGTTATCGTCATTTCCTTTATTTTCTTATCATCGTAGAGGCAATAGGCAGTCGCGGGACGCGGAAGGAGATCTCCAAGCGTGAGAGCACGGCCATCGTCCGACTCGATTTCTCTGTTTCGTCTCGATCCGTTGAAAGGTACTCGTTTCTCGTTTATTTCTCTTTTATGGCGATATGTCCACGGCCAATTACGATACCAATGTACACACACACGAACAATGAGAGAGAGAGAGAGAGAGAGAAAAGGAAGGACGAGTGCGTGCGTGCGAAACGGATACACACCGTTCCATTATTATTTGTAGAAAATTCGCAACGTTAACCGTGACGACTGGACGCGATCGCGGGACTTTTATTCGAAATCTAAGTTAAGCCTCGCCGTTTTCATGCAGATAAGGCTAATAATACCATTTAAGAGCGCCGATTGTGAGCGGCGCGCGGTGTGGCGCTCGGTAGGTCCGGTTCCTTTCGTTTCGCGATCGTTTCGCGATCGTTTCACGATCGTTTCTTGCTCGAGTAAACTCGCCGCGCGGCCGTTACAGAAAATCAAACTGTATCGAAGCGGCGATCGCGAAAAATTTCAAAGGTCCTTGACTCGAATGAGGTCGTCGGGTATGGTATTACCGGTTACGGTGCCCTGTTGGTCACTGCCATAATGCATCCGTTCTTTTCTCATTTCTTTTCCGCCTCCTTTTCGTATTCGTCGATTTCATCTCGTTAGCGCTTCGTCTCGTGTATTCAGGGCGTTTCTAAAACGCGTCTCGTAAAGTTTGTCGCTCGACGATAAAAAGGAAAAGACACGTTATCGCGGGTCATTGCGCTCGGCTTGATTGCCGATACGCGTTACCACGTTCGTTCTTTCGTAATGACGCAACGGGAACGAACGGCACCGGGCAAAGATGAAGCCGAGATATTTTGCCCGCTCGAGACAAGTTGCGTTATTACAAATTTGTCGCGTCGCTCGATTATCTTCCACGCGCCAAATTATCCGAGTCAAGTACGCGTACTGCACGCGCGATGTTCGACACGTTCAACGTCTGCCACGTGCATCGCATAAGTAGTACGGAAATCCAGTGATACGTATTTGGCCGTTACTGATTTAAGTAAAAACGTGGATTCGCGTGGTATCGTGCATAGCGACGACAATTTTCTCTTTCTATATAAGTATAGTAACATGAGTAGTGGAATGTGTGCATATGACTGTTTCGCACTAGGTTTGCGCACGAAATGCATCTTTCAGATTCGGTTTTGAGAACAATTTGGAACATTTTCGTGATAACCGCTGAATTCACATTCGTGTCCGCTATTATAGGGCGCGTTATCCGAGACACCTGAGAGTCGCAATTAATAAATTAATTATTAATTAATGCAAACTGTACAGATATTTAGTGATGGACACAAGTATTGGCACAGTAAAGGACTCCGGATACGAACACAACAAAAATTTATATCGACGCAAAAGAAAACCAAAATCGGAAAAAAAGAAATGTTTATACCAATTATTCTTTGTAAGAATCCGTATTTACAATGTTTTCTTTCTTATGTATACAAATAGAAGAAAATTACTAAAGTAGGTAACAATCTTATACCTGGACAAAAGTATCAGCATGTACTTGAAAATCTTTGTTTATTGAACATATCTATCTTCACTCGTTGAAACAAACTAACGATGCCTTAATAAGAGTCAGTTCAGCATTCGATTAGGTAAGGAATATTTCGACTAAATTTTTGAAACGTCTAGTTATATCGGGATACGGTTCGCGACGAGGTTTTTTAATTTTGTTTACGGCCTTGTGGAACGCGCGTGCACGCACGTCTGTCGAACGCCTTCTCGCACGCTTGCTTATATCGCTAGAATGGAATGCTTTCTCGCGATAAATCATTTGACGTCGATTTCTTCTCCGTTGCTTAGCGAATAGCAAAAAACTGAAACGTTGAGCAAACTTCGCTCCAGTCTAGCAGTCGATCGCTCTATCGCGAAAGCTTGATAACGAAACGGCTCTTTCAGTGCGAACCATGCGCAATTCTTCTACGCGAATTTCTTCTCCGTCGTGTAAAAGGTCGCTCGATGATGCCGCAGTCGTGCAACGACAAGGTTGCGTCGATTTATTTTTTAACCGGTCGCTGCGCTCATTACCCCTTGCGTAACGAAGATTCACGGTCCTCAAGCGAGATAACGGTTTTCCTCGACGGTGATAATCGGAAGCTGTTTATTCTTAGCCTCGATCGCGCGGCATCTCCGAGAGGCGAACGAGATCGTCATGGAATTCTGTGTAACGAACGCGATATTTCTCTGACCCGTATCTCTGCGCTTTGATCTGAATCAAGGATGCGAAGAATTTTCCTCTCGTAATAATAAAGCGTCGTGGCCCGAAGTATTCTGATAAGGCTAACGCGTATCTCGCTGTTACCGCTGCTTTCTAACGCATACCGAAAGACAAATTCTGCTCTCGCATCAAGGAATCGATCGGACCAGTTTTCTTCTAGATCCTTCTCACGTTTCTCCATTGTAAATCGCCATCCGTCCTTTCTTCTCTCCCCTTTTTACACCTCCTTTGCCCCCGGTCGACCTTAGCGCGCGGTCGACCGATGGATCGACGATTCAGCGAAGCCACGAAGTTCGTGTCTAACTGACGTTAGTCGAGCTAACTGAGTCGGCGGTATTTTACTTCACGTCGAGAAGCAAAATGCAGCTGAAACGCAAGAGACTTTTTTGTTACTGTGAATAATTACAACCTGTTGTTGTAGCATTCAGCAGTTTTGATGGCATGGTAGAAGATGTTAACGAGAAACAGAGCGGATGTCCGATGGACGTCAGGCTCGAGAAGCTCGTGCTTTCGGCTTTAATTTCTTCGATCTTCCAATTATGTTGTCTTTCTTCGATACGTGGGAAGCTAGTAGGTTTGAGTGCTTTGCGATTCTTATCTCGCTTTTTTCATCATAGCGATTGATTCTTTTCGTGATAGTATTTATTTTAGAGTATTTATATTGGAGACGTACCCACGGAGCGTTGGTCAACATTCTGAGTATATTAGACCATGGTCTATGTAGGATTTCAATATTATCCCTTTGTTCCCTTTAAGGGGACCGTAATTCTAGAATATCACTCGGGTGTTCCCTCTGAGTAAGCATGGAATTTTATCAGTGATTACGGGGAATCAACTTATCTCAGCGTAACTTTTTGAAAAATGCATTATTCTCTGAAATTTTCTGTTGAAATGCGCAAGAAATCTATTAAGAAAATTACTAAGATATATAAAAAGAATATCAGCCGGTTTCACGTCGAAAGAGAACGTGAGAAGTGCGCTCACGACGCTTATAGATCATTTTATGAGTTCCTAATAACAATTAGAAATTTTCAATTATTTATTCATTTTTTATTGGAACAATAGCAAGCGATTTATAAGAAACAAAATGTTAACGTTTGGCAATGTTTATAAATTCATGTAAATCAAATATTATAATACCTTACTTGGTTCCAAAGGTATACTATATAATACGAGGGTTCGTAAGTGCACATTTTTGCAACAAAGTGCAAAGAGTAGCTGGTAGGTAAAATCCAGTATGGCTCGGAGTGCAAAGAGTTAAAGTCGCTAACTCTTCCTCCAAGTTGAATTTCATGCATCCATATTGTTTTAATTATCGTTTTCTAGACGTTTAATTTATCGTTTTGCTGATTCTGGACTCTAACTATTTTCTCCAAGGTTAATCTTCCGTTCAGGTGCATTTCCAGGTATTATTTGACCTCTTCTCTCGCAGTAGATAATGGAGAAGTAAGAAAACTCGACGAACGACTAAGGAATCCGAGAAACGCGACTCTTTTCTTTTCGATTTTTCGAATTTCAGATCGATTGTCTCCGGTGACATTCTCGTCTCTAATAAAATTCATCGTACCTTTCGCGATTGCATTGTTGCAAGTAACACGCTCCACAATATCCTGCCTATACAGGCACGCACTCTCACGTCGATCGTCGACGATTCATTAAATTATTCCCGCGACTCCCGTAACATTAATTTACCCGATCTACTCCGACACCCAGGACGGTGTTTTATTAATTTTTCACCTCTCCTCGCAGTATTTCCCCGCGTCGACGATAATCATCGAACACGAATCGCCGGGAACGAGTGGAGCTCGAGCCGCCGCCGCGTTATCGAAGTGGAGCGCGATTCCCTTATTTTATGCCTATCGATAATCGCTCGAGAACACACGGGACTCGGATGCGCTCGAGCGCTCTTCTTTCCACAGAGATACCACGGAGGTTGGTGGCTCGTACGAGCGACAGGAGTGGAACCTCCTAACGGTCGACCAGATGCGCTGTTCCAGAGAACGTCTGCTGGCCGATGGAGCACGCCTATCATTTTTTTCGATCGGCGCTATGGAGGACGTCTTGCAAAATGTCGATCGCTTCGACGGTGACTGGTCGATCGGCGCGCTCGTTCCACCTCGCCGTTGCGATATCGAAGGACGCCGCGCTGGATCTCGTCTTCCATCACCGACCATATTTTTAGTTTTTATTTTTGGTTTAACACGTTCGCGACGCAGCCTGAATTTACTGCTTTCGCCGTGAAACGGTGTTATTTTCGTACTTCTCTCCATGCAGCGGGACTAATCAAAATCCTATGACATACAATAAAAATAGCTCGTGTACCACCGGTGGTACACCCCCTTGTGAACATATTAAAGAAGGGAGAAATGGCTTTACGCACACCTCTGGAGACATCAAAGGGTGTGGGGCTCGCGAGGGACTCTAGTTCTCTCCGTCCTACCCATTAAAACCCCCTATTACGATTTTTCATGAAGCTTTGTCCTTGAACCTAGAACGCAAGTATCTCTGACCTCCATGCAGGATATACTGCCGCGTTACTGCTGCTTCGGATGTTCAGCTCGCTTCCTATTTCCCATTTTTAATCCTTCACTGGTTCCTTATTTCCGCGGACGCTGAATATAGCTTCTTCGTCCACTCACCACCGATCTTACGCGTCCGCCTAATAACGAAGCACAATTAAAGAGTACCGACTGTGAGCTAAGCCGCTTGCGGTCCAGTCCCTTGCGCAAAGTCGTGCTTTCTTGCGACAGACGATCTCTTGAATGTCAGGTTGAAAGTTGCGCGACCGACTCGGTGAACGCGACCCGGTAATAATCCGAGAAAAGTTCTCCGCACTGGCAGGCGGTAAATTCAGATCGGTCGTCGGTAAATTCGTCGTACTATGGACGAGTCGAGAGTCTTCTCGAGATCGTTCCGTGGCTCGTGTGTCTCACGGCCAACGTTCAAATCGATTCGACGCGGCTCGCGAGAGAATGGAATTTTTTCGAAAATTCTAACGAAACGACGCCGAACTGACAAGGTGAGCCACGGCGGTCTTTGCGGAATGGCGGGAGGGGAGAGGAAGTTACAAAGAGGGAGAGAGAAATATTTTCCAGAGGTCTTGGTAACCCAATAGCACGCTCGAGGTACTTATTGTTACCTGGCGCAGGTACTCGACGTTTCGTTGACTTAGGATCGAGAGCAACGTAAATAAAAGCCGGTCACGGTGCGGTGCGATTGGTTACGCGCTCGCTTGCGTTTTCCACGCGGAGCGACCGCTCGATTCTAACGTCGAATATTGGCGGCTCTTATCGCTCCGTAACCGAGGGCCTTTTGCCCTCTTGCGCCCGCCGCCGCCATGCTCGACTCACGATTTACGATTACGATAATTCCGGAACGTTTATGACGATGACGAATCGCGCAGAGTTACGCTATTATGAGTTTTTATTCTCTTTCGACGAGAGAGAGAGAGAGA